>UESW01003291.1:0-65212 GCA_900491605.1 Calamus simplicifolius | reverse complement strand
ACTTCCTAACAAACTCCCTAAAATATGGAAGTCTATCCAGAAACCTGAGCCCAATCCTCCTGACCCAATCCATAACCTACGATTAGGTTATTAAACATTCTCTCAAAAAACTCCCTTCTAAGCCATGAAGAAAGCACTCAAACCCGAGCCCATGTACACCCATGACTCACATGCTCTCTATTCTTGGGTCACAAGCCGACCTAAATGACTTAGGAACCTGAGAACTTATGTAACCTAAGCTCTCAAACCTATGTGACTCTCTTGAACTTTGGATGTGCCACACCTGAAGAAGCTATCCCGAGGTAGTAACCTTAGTGAGTGCATCCGCTGCGTTATCTTTGGTAAACACTTTCACAAGCTCCAACTCACCATCCTCCATAAGCTCCCTGATCCTGTGGTATCTGATGTCAATATGTTTGGTCCTAGCATGATAGACTGGATTCTGGACCAAACATAAAGCACTCTGGCTATCAGAAAATACCCTGATCACCCCTGTGCTATCCCGATCTCCAGTGCAAGACCTTTCAGCCACATAGCCTCCTTTGCAGCCTCTGAAATACCAATATACTCTGACTCTGTAGTAGACAAAGTCATCACGGGCTGCAGACTTGACCTCCATGATATTGGACCACCATTCAACATAAAGATATACCCTGTCGTCGACCTTCTGGTGTCCAAATCACCTCCATAATCAGCATCAACAAAACTTGCTACCCGATCCTGAGCCTCCATTGTCAGTCTAGTGCCATCCTCCATGCTACTATACCCATAGCATATACCAACACTGACTATGCCAACAAGATATTTGAAGATCCCTTTCAGAGCTCTCCAATGTGCTTTACCCGGACTAGCCATGAATCTGCTAACTTGGCTAACAGCATATGCAAGGTCAAGCCTACAACACACTATAACATACATGAGGTTGCCAACTCCTGAAGCATAAGGTACTCTGGACATCTCCTCGGCCTCTATCTCAGAACTCGGTGACATAGTCTTGGAGAGCTTAATGTGACCAGCCAATGGTAATATGGCTGGCTTTGCACTATCCATACTGTACCTCTCCAAGATCCTCCTGATATAAGTCCCCTGAGATAAATGAAGCAACCTCCTGTATCTGTTCCTGAAAATTTTCCATCCCCAAAATCCATGTAGCAGGACCTAAATCCTTCATTTCAAACTCAGCTGACAATGCTGCCTTTAGATCCTCCATAACAACTTTACTCTTGCATGCAATTAACATATCATCCACATACAAAAGCAAGTATAATATGGAATTATCTTCTAAAATCTAGAAATAAACACAGGGATCATACTCACATCTAGACATGCCGATGCTCCTCACAAAGGTATCAAACCGCAGATACCACTGATGCGGTGACTGCTTCAAACCATATAAGGATCTCTGCAAACGACATACCTTTCTTTCTGACCCTGGTTCTATAAACCCCTCTGGTTGCTCCATATAAATCTTCTCCTCCAAATCCCCATGAAGGAAGGCCGTCCTGACATCCATCTGCTCTAGTTCCAAATTCTGCACTGCTACAATGCTCTGATAGATGTGTGTCGTACCACTGGTGAGAACACCTCATTGTAGTCAATGCCTTCTTTCTGAGAAAATCCTTTGGCCACTAACCTTGCCTTATACCTGATCTTCTCCTTCTCTGTGGCTCCTTCTTTGCACTGAAATACCCATTTACAACCAATGGGCTTCTTTCCACTTGGCAGTGACACCAATCGCCAAGTCTGATTCTTCTGCAGGGACTGCATCTCTTCGCCATTGCCTGAACCCACCTATCTCTATCCTGGCTTGTCATTGCCTCCTGATAGGTAACTGGTCCTCCACTGGCAGCCACCAATGCATATGACATGGTCTTGCCAAACCTATATCGCTCGGTTGCCGAATGACCCTCTTTGGCTTATGTAGTGCAATGCCGATGCCTATCCCAGGATGTGACTCCTCCTTCTGCTCATCTCTACGTGAGCATGCATCTGGCTGGTCCCACATGTGAAGACATATCTGGAGTTTGCTCCACCTGAATCTCATGTCCTCTTGGTGATCCTACAAAAGGTAAATATCATAAGAGGTTATTGCTCAACTGCGCCCTGCTGAGCCTCCTGCTGCCCACCGCGTCCGACTGGGCCTCCGGCTGAACCTCTACCACCTCCTGCTTCTTGAGGACTAAGTTCTCATCAAAAACCACATCCCTGCTGATCATGGCCTTCTGCTCCAAGGGATCCCATAGCCTGTATCCCTTGACTCCTTACGGATATCCAATGAACACCATTTTTCGGCTTTGGCGTCCAACTTGGTCCGCTGACTGGCATCCACATGTACAAATGTTGTACATCCAAAAACTCTGATATGGCTAAGCTCCACCTGTCTACCAGACCACACATTCTCTGGTAACCTCCCATCAAGCTTGACATGAGGAGACCTGTTCACCAAATAGGCTGTTGTGTCAACTGTGTCCACCCAAAACATTTTAGGTAATCCTACTTGCAATCTCATGCATCTAGCTTATCCATGAGAGTTCGGTTCATTCTCTCAGCCACTCCATTTTGCTGAGGAGTTCTAACCACTGAAAATTGCCTTTTGATGCCTTCGTCTGTGCAAAATTTTAGAAACTCCTTACTTGTGAATTCTCCACCGTTATCAGACGCACCACCTTTACATATCTCCCTGTCTCCTTCTCCACCTCAGCCTGCCATGCTTAAAATTTGGAGAAGACCTCTGACTTTTCCTTCAAGAAATATACCCAAACCTTCCTTGAAAAATCATCAATCAGAGTCATAAAATATCTGGCCCCATTCCTGTCCAAAACTGGAGCTGGACCCCAAACATTAATGTGTACTAGCTCCAAGGGACCTGTACTATGCGCTGAACTGGTAGAAAATTTTACCTTATGTTGTTTGCCCATCTGACATGGCTCACAGACCTCTGCAACACCCTCATCCAAAGCTGGAATCCTCATGTCCTTCATCAGCACCCTCATGCCCCGCTCTCCCATGTGACCAAGACGGTAGTGCCACATGCGGTACATATCCTGCTGACTGTGCACTGTTGCTGCTGTCTCAGACCCTCCATACATCACAGACCCAACCAGCTGATACAAATTATTTTCAGCCTCTTCCCCCTCATCATAACCATGGCACCTTTTATGACGTTGAGTACATCATTCCCGGAACGACAACTAAAGCCAAATCCATTCCTCTCCAAGTACCCCAAGGACACTAGGTTCTTCTTCAAGTTAGGAACATGCTTCACATGAGTAAGAGTTCTCACAACCCCATCAAACATTCTGATCCTAACCGTGCCAACTCCTGCCACCCTACAAGAATGCTTATCCCTTAATGTCACATTCCCCATATCGATTTTAGTATAATCTGCAAACCAGGACCGATGCGGTGTATAATGATGTGAGAAGGCTCAATCAAGTAACCAACTGTCTGCTGTACTTTTGTGTGCATCTGAAACAACCAAGAGGTCCTCCTCGACCCCTATATCTTCAATAGTACTAACAGATTTCTTCTCTTTATTTTCTTCTTGAGGCTTCTTCCAAAGAGGACAATTCCTCTTTATGTGTCCAACCCTATTACACTTGTAACACTCGAACTTGTCTTTGCCTTTCTTTGACTTGGACCTGGATCGGCCCCTATGCTTGCTTACCTCCTTGCCTCTACCGGTTCTCTCTCCTACCATGAGGCCCTTCTGAGGTACAGCTTCCCCTGTTATCTTTTTCCGCTGCTCATTGGATCTCAACACAGACACAATATCTTCATAAAGCAGTGTTTCTTTTTCATAAAGTAGTGTAGTAACAAGAGGATCATAAGACATAGGCAATGAACATAACAAGAGAAGAGATTTATCTTCTTCCTCCATCTTAACATCAAGAGTCATCAAATCATTGCATATCCTATCATACTTCTGAATATGAAGAACAATATCCCCGCCTTTCTGCAACCGAAGACTATATAATTGTTTCTTCAACATAAGTTTATTACACATATTTTTGCCCATGTATAAGGAATGCAACTTGGCTCAAAGACCCTTCGATTTCTTCTCATCTAGGATACTGTACAAAACACTGAATCAGCAAGACACCCTCTGATTGCTACACATGCCCTCTTCTCAAGAGACAACCAATCCACTTCTGACATCTCCTCAACATCAAGAAAATTCTACACTAATAAATCCTCAACCCTCACCTTCCACATGGAAAAACTCCCTTTTTTCATTAAATTTTTTAAACTCAACTTTGCTTCCACTACTCGTGGTTGATCAAGCCACAAACATTATTCACAGAGATGAATTAAGAAAAATACCTAGAGGTGAAATCCTAGTTGAAATCCTCTCTTGCAGCCCTTCTAAGAAGTTTTTGCTTCCTTTGGATAAGATGCTTGTTGCAATCAAACAAATTGCTGCATAGATTAGTTACCTCATGCTTCTTTTCATTAGTTGTTGCAGGTTCAAAGCCCACCGTCCCCTTTAAGAAGTCAACTCTACGTTAACCAAAACCTCAAAGCATTACCGAAACCTCAACGCCATAAAATTAATGTGTAATTAATACGAGGGAAGGAAGCCTTCACAACCACGTTCCTTCGTGATGTCCGCTTCATTACCGTGAGAAACTCCCATGACCTTTCAATGCTCTTCGCGACCTGAAACGCCCGCTTCCTGGGAGAGGCACTTGAGAAACACACTAGGCTTCGGTGAAGCCCCCCATGAACTCATCGTACATTTTCTTCACGCCGTGAGAACGATCTCACGCATGCCTCTTTATTTCTGTTGAATTAATGTGAGCAAAGCCAAGGAAGTTATGTACACATTGACCGGTTCTTATTGACCCTCTTCGTGAAGTCTTCTCCTCCACACGCCTGAACGTGAAACCGTGAAGTCTTCTCCTCCACGCGCCTGGATGTAAAACCATGAGCTCTCCACAAACTCAAACTCCAGCGCAGAAATCCACGGGAGCTTTCAATGGATCTGATTTCTCTTTTCTTTCTCTTCCTGAGCACTTTTATGAAGCTCTGATACCACTTGTTGCGCAGCTTCAGCCGAGATCAGACGCGTGAAGGAAGATAGAGAAGAAAAGAATAGATGGATATAGAAGAAAAAGAGAATGCCTTTATTTTTCTAAGGTTTCGTTCTCAACTCACTAGTTACATTCAGATAGAGCCTTAAATAATTATCTATCTTGTATGATAAGACTTATCCGCACCAGCCTGTAACCAACTCCCTAACAAACTCCTTAAAATATGGAAGTCTATCCATAAACCTGAGCCCAATCCTCCTGGACCCAGATCCATAACCTACAATTGGGTTATTAAATATTCTCTTAAAAAACTTCCTTCTAAGCCATGCAAGAAAGCACTCAAACCCGAGCCCATGTACACCCATGACTCACATGCTTTCTATTCTTGGGTCACAAGCCAACCCAAATGACTTAGGAACCTGAGAACTTATGTAACCTAAGCTCTCAAACCTTTGTGACTCTTCTGAACTTTGGATGTACCACACCTTAGCTTACAGGCATCTCCTACGCCATTCGGACTCATAGTCTTCTCATTGAGAGGGATTCCCTTACCGTTATACGATGGCTCCGACAGGATGATGGTTTTTCGGCTTCACTTAACCCTCTGCTTCATGACATTCGAATAACCCTTCAGAAAGCCTGCAGAGTTCACATCAGTCATATCTATCGGGAAGCTAACTCTGCGACTGACTGGTGCAGGATTGGTGGCTTATCGCTCTAGATTTGGACTTGGAAGCAGGGTGACTCCTGCCCTTTTGTCCTTAATCAGATTTCATTTTTGATTTATCTAGGTTGACTCACACTAGACTTGTGTGATCATCCACTTGTACCAAAAAAAAAAAGCCTCCGGCTAGCCAGCCAGCCATCTTTAGCTCATGAGTATTATTCAGAGGTGATCGACTTGGATAGTGATCTTGTCATGGAGATGCTGCTACTTGATGGATGTTTCCTCGTTCAAATATTTATTGCTATTGACGACAGGCAGGCTCTGGTAACAGAAGAGCTTAAATCAATCAAATGGGATGCATGTCGCTCCTAAATGTCATCACTCCAGATATTCTGCTACTCGAAAATTAATAGATCCCTTTCATCATGTGACGGGCTATTGAGCTTCAGGTTCACACAAATTGTCAACTACATTGTCAATAAAGATGAGCTCAAATCCAAAATTATATGCATCATATTTACGTTCGCTCGTCGGACTTATATATATAATTGGACCTCATTTGTTCAATCAGTTTTATAAAATTAAAATTATAATAATTAATGATAATCAATAGATGAAAAACTTCTAACATTACTTGTAATCTAATTTCATTTAGCAGAAGAATAAAATGCATGATATCAGAAAATAGTACAAAGCTAATACAAAAGTTAACTAAAAAGAAAACATATGTTCAACAACACTCCTGCTTTGACATGCTTCAGCATGATAATCAAGAGAAATGCAAAAGACAACCACCAATAAAGAAAATCTCCTTAAGTTATTTTTTAGAGATGAGTGATGGTTGGCTGGCACCATAGACATGAGTTTTTTCTTTTAATATATATTTATTATTTATTTATATAAAACTTAATTAATATTGAAAGTAAAATAACAGACTAACTTGACCCAAGTGTAGTGCAAGTTGTCACCATTTTCTACTATTGGTGACTTAAATTATTTTTTAATATTACTGCATGTGAATTGGCATCGATCGAGTTAAACATCACCTGCCATTAAAAAAAAAATTGACATATCTTCCAGGTCCTTTTGTTATTTATTTCCCATTTCGACAAAAATTATTTCTTAATTTTACTTATTAATGTAACTTGTGTTATTGGAACTGATGACAATAGAACCGGTTTTCTAAGTCCATCTACAATTTAGTTATATATTTCTATGTTAAAATAAAATAAATATCAGATATACAAATTTTTTTAATATTTGTTTATTATATCATTTATTGATAAGCATTAATATTTTTAATTAAAATAAAATAATGGATGCATCAGCCACGTTCGACAAGTCCAAAATAAATGGCCCATGTGAGATTGTTGAATATTTTTGATCCAAAATTTTTTTTACTAGACCCGCATCTAAAGCTAGCAGACGGCTATAAATTAAGGATGCCGCAAGCCCTCCCTGCTACCTCCGAAGTTTCAGTACTTCTGAGTCATCTGAAGAGTGAAAAAACGTTAGAATGGACGAAATTCATGATGTTGGCTTGGACAAATCATGGTTGGAAGATGCCAAAGATGCGCAGACATGCGCCCAACCGATCGAACCATCTTCAAAGTACCTTCAACTTTGAGACACTACAATCAACATGACTGCGAGCCAAAACTGATCTCCATCGGCCCCTTCCATCGTTACAATAAGATGCTGATGGCTATGGAGACACGCTTAAGTGGCGGATGCTGCACCACTACCTCTCCATGGTTCCACATGGAAGCAATAACGAGAGCCTTAGAAAGATGAAGGATTTGGAAAAGTGGGCCCGAGACTGGTACTTGGAGGTGATCGATTTAAGCAGTAATGAATTCATGCGGATGCTACTACTTGATGGATGCTTCCTCGTTCTAATATTTATTGTGCATGATGATGACGAAAAAGAGCAGACTTCGCAAGTGAGGGACCTCAAATCGCTGCTATTCGACACCGTGTGGTTCCAGAAACCTATCTTTCGAGACTTGTTGTTGCTTGAAAATCAAATTCCGTATTTCATTGTCAAGTATCTCCTCTATGAATTGCACATTCCAGGGTGGGATAGCCTCCGCCTTCAAAGAGCTGCCATCTCTACATTTACTAATTTTCTACAACCGCATCAGAACATTCTACCACATGGGCAACTCCGCCTAGAATTAGAGGTAGATCATTTCCTCCACTTGTTCCACAAATGGTTCTCTAATATTCTCAAGTCAGACATCCGAGGCAACATCAGATCTAAAAGCCGTTGGCCATTGTGATTAGCATCAGCAGTACTTTATCTTTGACGATCAATACGAACTAATTGCTGTAACAACCATCTATGACGACTGCCACGTACACTAACTCGCGATCGAGAATTTTAGAGGTAGATCATTACATAAACTTCTCTCACTTGTTTCCACTCATCAGATTCTTGGATTCATCGGCACCTAGATGTTCAGTTGCTCTACCAGGAAGGGATCATTTCTTGGAATATCATGATGTTGAGAACACATCAACAGACTAGGTAAGGCAACATCAGATCGAGAAGCATAGGTGGCATGTGCAATGGCCAATGTGCACGATTTTAGTTCATTTCATTAGTAGCAGCTCAGTATTCACAATTGTTTGTCTATGCTTAGACTTAATTTACTTAAATATAATTACCTCCAGCCATTATTATTTAATGGTGGTAAGGAATCTGATCTTCCTATGGACTGCACGGGAGATCTTCCTTCCTTAACGATATCGATTGATCTTCTTGATCTTTCCTCTTCCTCTCGATGGATCGGTCTTCTAATCAACGAGCTCTCGCATTCAGATGGTGTATGCCTTCATGATTGCTCTTGATCAGGGACTCATTTCCAATGCCTCCACTTTTAGGTTTCTCTCTATAGAACCTTAAGATCTCTCTCCGAACCTTGATCTCTCTCGAGAACCTTGTTCTGAAACTATAGGATCTCTCTTGAGAGAACCGTATTCAGAAACCTTAGGATCTCTCTTGAGAGAATAGTGTTCTGAACCCTTAGAGAACCCTTCGTATGAAACCTTAGGATGGGTTCCTATTTTATACCCTTTTCCTTCAACGCTTGCCCCATCAAGCGAGCGCTTAGGAATTAAGGGAGGAAGGGCGCTCAGAATTAAGGGAGGAAGCGAGCGCTTAGGAATTAAGAGAGGGGGCTGTTATCACTTTAATGGGGGATACGTTGATTTAATAAATTAGGACCATTAATTAGATATGTTACTACATTCTCCCACTTGGTCCGTATATTTTATCAACACTGAACAAGAAACTAAATACATGAATCATAGCGATAGGTCCTCTATAATTGAGTATTATCTTCTATGTATTACAATGCATTCAATTTCTTTATCACTATTCCAAATGTGACAACATAACATAATGAATAAACCATATGTTTATTCAGAGTCCAAAAGAAAAGTTTGTCATTTCTCAAAAGTCATATAACGTGTACACCTGAATGAGAAATAAACAAACGATTGAAATAAGAGTTTCTTTGTACAAATTGTTATCCATACAATTATATCATGGAACCAACTCCCATTCTTATCACATGATCCTTAAACTTCTTAATTGGCATGCCTTTAGTCAAAGGATCAGCTATCATCAATTCAGTGCTAACGTGTTCTATGACCACTTTATTTCTTTAACACGTTCTCTTATGGCTAAATACTTAATGTCGATATGTTTACTTCGACTACCACTCTTATGGTTTTTAGCCAAAAATACAGCAGCTGAATTGTCACAGTACAATTTAATTGGCCTAGTAATGGAGTCAACAATTCTAAGCCCTGAGATGCAACACCTTGCTCCTCCAACCATACAATCCTTTGTCCGAATCTGAGTAGCCCTCCTCAAAGTAACAAGCATGACGATAGCATTAGCAGCTCTCCAGTGGTCTAAACCTGGATTACTCTGATATCTTCCCAACATTCCTACTGCAAATGCAATGTCAGGTCTTGTGCAAACCTGAGCATACATTAGGCTTCCAACAGCTGAAGCATATGGAATGTTGTGCATCTGTTCCCGTTCAAGTTCATTTTTAGGGCACTGGTTCAAAGCGAACTTGTCACCCTTCACTATAGGTGCAACACTTGGTGAACAATTTTTCATCCGAAATCTCTCCAAGACTTTATTGATATAAGTTTCTTGAGACAATCCCAAAATGCCTCGAGATCTTTCTCTATGGATCTTAATGCCAATGACATAAGATGCCTCACTCATATCTTTCATATCAAAATTTTTAGAGAGAAATTGTTTCACCTCATGTAGCAACCCTTTATCATTGGTTGCAAGTAGAATGTCATCCACATATAGGACCAAGAAACAAATTTTGCTCCCACTAACCTTCTGGTATATACATTGATCCATGATGTTCTCTTCAAAACCAAAGGAAGAGATCACATCATGAAATTTTAAATACCACTGACGTGAGGCTTGTTTCAATCCATATATGGATTTCTTAAGTTTGCAAACCAAATGCTCACCATCACTAGAGGAAAATCCTTCAGGTTGTTTCATGTAAACCTCTTCCTCTAGATCTCCATTAAGGAATGCGGTCTTCACATCCATTTGATGTAACTCAAAATCAAAATGAGCTACCAATGCCATAATTATTCGGAGAGAGTCTTTCTTGGATACAGGAGAAAATGTCTCCGTGTAGTCGATTCCTTCCCTCTGAGTGAATCCTTTGGCAACGAGTCTTGCTTTATATCTCTCAATGTTGCCTTGTGAGTCTTTCTTTATTTTGAAGATCCATCTACATCCAATGGCTTTTACACCATCAGGCAACTCAACAAGATCCCAGACTCGATTAGATGCCATAGATTCCATCTCTTCTTTCATGGCATTGAACCACAAGTTTGATTCCTTAGAACTCATGGCTTGTGAAAACGTTTCAGGATCATTTTCGGCTCCAATGTTATAGTCAGATTCATGTAGATACACAACATAATCACTAGGAATTGCTGATTTCTTTATTCTAGTTGATCTTCTTAATGTTGTGTCAATGACCTCTTGAGGAGTATCTTGCACAACTGATTGTTGATGAACAACACGATCTTCTAGATTACCATCAGCTTGTGAAATCTCAATGACTGGTTGTTGGGCACTTAATTGAGTTTGAGGAGTGCTATAAATAACAACCAATCCCTCACTTGAAGTGGAAGCTGGAATAACTGAATGATCTTTCTCAGAAGAAGCCAAATACTGAGATTGATCACTCCCACTGATCAAGTCATTCTCAAGAAATTTTGCATTTCTTGATTCCACAATCCTAGTGCTGTGAGATGGACAATAAAATCTATAACCCTTGGACTTCTCAGCATATCCAATAAAGTATCCACTGATAGTCCTTGGGTCTAGTTTCTTTTCTTGTGGATTATAGACTCTTACTTCAGATGGGCATCCCCAAACACGTATATGTTGCAGACTCGGTTTCCAACCTTTAAATAACTCAAATGGCGTTTTGGAAACAGCCTTGGTTGGAACCCGATTCAATATATACGCAGCAGTTTTAAGAGCTTCAGTCCACAAGGATTTAGGTAACTTAGAGCTGACAATCATGCTCCTTACCATGTCCAATAATGTCCGGTTTCTCCTTTCAGCTACACCGTTTTGGTCAGGAGACCCTGGCATGGTGTATTGTGCAACAATTCCATTTTCTTCAAGAAACCGAGCAAACGGACCAGGTGCTTGTCCATTCTCAGTGTATCTACCATAATATTCTCCACCTCTATCTGACCTCACGATTTTAATTTGCTTGCCGCATTGTTTCTCTACTTCTGCCTTAAATACCTTAAAGGCATCTAATGCTTCGTTCTTATTATGAAGTAGGTAGAGATACATATATCGTGAATAGTCATCAATAAATGAGATGAAGTATCTCTGACCATACGAATCCATATCTGGGCTACAGATATCCGTATGTATGATCTCCAGTATTTCCGAACTTCTCTTGGCATTTTTCTTGGACTTGTTGGTTTGCTTTCCCTTTATGCAGTCCACACAAGTGTCAAAATCAGTAAAATCAAGAGTATCAAGTACTCCATCTTTTACTAATCTTTTAATTCTCTCAATGGAGATATGACCTAATCTCCGATGCCACAAAATAGAGGAATTCTCATTTATAACACATCTTTTCATACCAGTTTGGGCGTGCATCACATTATAGGTGGTATTATTTTTCAGATTGATTTGGAAAAGATTGTCTGACAATGTACCATTCCCAATAAGCTTAGATTTATAAAATAAATCAACAGAGCTTTTATTAAAATTAAAGGAATATCCTGCTGGTACAAGCCTTGACACTGAAATCAAATTTCTAGAGAAACTTGGAATATAAAATGTCTTTTCCAAATCCAAAACAAAACCAGAATGTAAAATAAGTCTGCACGTTCCAATTGCTTCCACATGTGAACCCATCTTGTTTCCTGAATAGATGCTTTGTTCACTTCCCAATGGTTTCCTTTGATTTAGAAAACCCTGCAAGGTATTTGAAACATGGATTGTAGAACCAGAATCAATCCACCATGTGTTATGACATATAACCAAATTGGATTCATGACATACGAATGAGGTTAGAGTACCTTTCTTGTCAAGCCAAGCTTTGAATTTGAGACAATCTTTCTTTATATGTCCTTTCTTCTTGCAAAAGAAGCACTTGGACTCCTTCTTGTCTTCTGTATGGATGGATACTTTACCCTTTCCTTTGCGTTTGGCTTTGGGAGCTTTAGTCTTTCTCTGAGTGACTAAATGTGCACTTTCTCCCATTTCTAAAATCAGCCTCCCTTCCTCTTGAACACACATGGTCAGAAGTTCATTAATTGACCATTTGTCCTTATGTGTATTGTAAGATATTTTGAAGGGACTATATTGCTGTGGGAGTGAGCTCAAAATAAAGTGCACCAAGAAAGATTCTGACATCTCAACCTCTAGGGATTTCAACTGAGCCGCAATGTCCCTCATCTTCATGATGTGCTCACGCACACCTCCAACCGTAGTGAGCTTCATTGATGATAACTTTGTCATTAGGGTGCTAGCCATTGCCTTATCTGAAGACTCAAATTGTGCATCAATAGCCTTCAGAAGTTCCTTGACATTTTTGCACTCAGGAATTGAACCACGTATACTAGCAGAAATTTTAGTACGTATGAACATCATACTGAGGCGATTGGACCGTTCCCATCGTTCATACGCAGCAATCTCAGCCTGAGTGCTAGTAGATGTAACTAAATGTGGTTCATCCTTCCTGATAGCATAGTCAATATCCATGCACCCTAATTGAAGAAGAATTCTCTCCTTCCATAATTTATAATTATCACCACTTAAATCGGGAATGTCACATTTCATATCAGAAATATTAACAGGCAAAATAGCTGCATAAAAAATAAATCATGTTCATGTAATTGAATTTGAGGCATATAACTGATGTCATGTTTTACCAATGTAAACATGCAATAACATGAATCAATAACATACAATAACTACCTGTGGGCTAAGTTATTATACTCAAATAGACTCATTAGCTTAATGATGTGACTAACAAATTATATTCCTTTCTTAATTCCTATGGGTAATTAAGAAAATAATTTGTTATCGCATCCTAATTAATTATATTAGTGCAACAAAAATTCCTGTGGGATAAGATTCATTACATTAATATAATTAGTCACAATTAATGTCATCTAACCTTATGTGATCTTTGCAACTCAATATATAATTTTGATTAATCAAAGATGCTGTGGCTACTCCTCAATTAATCAACATCATATTGATCACATGACATTAAATGCATATAGATTAACCAATTTAGCATGATTATTAGGTAGTGATCTTAATCAACGTAACATTTCCAAATCAAGATCCGAGTTAGTCAAATTGGCCAGGCCAGTGAAAGAGAAGTGGGGGTCCCCCCGTTGCTTTCCTTAGGTCAGTCAACGGAACCAATTAAGTAACCACAATCTCTTTACCTTTCTAGACACCAAATGACCAATCAGACCTTGAAAGGATTTGCACTGTGATTTTTACACTACCACCAAATTCATGCATAGAATAAATCTAGTATGCAGAACAGAATATTTCAATATCTATTTAATGAATTTTAAAATTATCATCTTAAGAAAAAATTTTTGTTAATTAAAACACGTCCGGCCGTAGCTCATTATTCCCTTGGGCCAGTCTATGCAAACACCGTAGGCATAGAGACTCAGGAGGCGTATTTTAATACAAAAATTTAAACTCAAGAAACAAATGATAAAAATAAATCATGTTACATGATTTAATAAAACATTAAACAGATAATAAATGCATTTAAAATCAACCAATCCATATTTTAAATCGTGAGAGAACGGAAAGACCATAAGCGAGAAAAACGAAAACCGAAAGTTTCTCTCCTCTTTTTAATTTCACCGATGTGGTTATTGAAACCACGTTTCCGCTGCATTTCTCTCCTTTAGTTTTTCTTTTCTTTAAAGCTACGTTTCTTTTCTTTTTCTTTCTTTAATGCTATCTCTTTAATACCATAAAAAGAAATCTGGGAAACATTTAATGCTAGAAAGAAATCTTTAATAGACCACGTTTTGTTTCCGCAAAATCGGAATCTGAATTATTTTTAATGGTTTCTGTCAATTCCGTGATCAGAACTGATCGAAACCAACCTTTGATCCGAAAAACTAAAAACGGAAAACACGCGGCATTAACGGCTTGAAAAGAGAAACTTAATAGAAATCATCGCAAATAAGGCAGAGGTTTTAACCTTGCTCTGATACCAAATGTTAGACTTAATTTACTTAAATATAATTACCTCCAGCCATTATTATTTAATGGTGGTAAGGAATCTGATCTTCCTATGGACTGCACGGGAGATCTTCCTTCCTTAACGATATCGATTGATCTTCTTGATCTTTCCTCTTCCTCTCGATGGATCGGTCTTCTAATCAATGAGCTCTCGCATCCAGATGGTGTATGCCTTCATGATTGCTCTTGATCAGGGACTCATTTCCAATGCCTCCACTTTTAGGTTTCTCTCTATAGAACCTTAAGATCTCTCTCGAGGACGAACCTTGATCTCTCTCGAGAACCTTGTTCTGAAACTATAGGATCTCTCTTGAGAGAACCGTATTCAGAAACCTTAGGATCTCTCTTGAGAGAATAGTGTTCTGAACCCTTAGAGAACCCTTCGTGATGAAACCTTAGGATGGGTTCCTATTTTATACCCTTTTCCTTCAACGCTTGCCCCATCAAGCGAGCGCTTAGGAATTAAGGGAGGAAGCGGGCGCTCAGGAATTAAGGGAGGAAGCGAGCGCTTAGGAATTAAGAGAGGGGGCTGTTATCACTTTAATGGGGGATACGTTGATTTAATAAATTAGGACCATTAATTAGATATGTTACTACAGTTTTAGGTTACTACAAACGTAACCAGAAGCAGTGAACATTGTCCTAAAAATAGCATCGCTAAGTGCAGCATTTGATTCTGTTTCTGGAGGTAATGAAGAAGTAAAATTCCGTTCAGCTCTTCAAGGTTGTTGGCTCCGTCATGGTATTTGATTGGGTGGTCATTAATCTTGTGTGACTTGTTTAGTCTTTGAGTTATGGCTTTTGTGTTGAGTCCCTGTACCAAGCAGAGCAATGCTATGGTAACTCAGATATTAATAAAAAAATTCACTCTAGTGTCTGTCACTCACTGGACTTTATTTAGTTGCACGCTAGCATGCCCATCCAGAGGGAAAAATGATCTTTGAGGAAGCAGCAAGCATCCTGCGCTGAAACCTAACGAATAGTTAAATAAAATAATAAAAAATAAAACAAACAAGGTCTAACCTGGTTCGCTTGTGGGGATTTTAAGACTATATGTGAGATTTTAGAATATCAATATAGTAATAAAATAAATTCATTATTATACCTTGTTTCATCTCTTTGATTTATGCAATCAATCTGAAGTACTCATCAAGAATGCCTTGCCTTAAATCTTCCTCTTCTTACTTTCCTCCAAGTAGTGTTCTCGATTAAACAGTTAATTTCTATAAGGAGAAAAGAAGAACCCAGCCATTCATAACAAAATCCTAATAGGTCCTTCAATTATGGGATACCATTCAACTTCAGGTCCATATAAACCACCAACCACATTGTCAATAAAAGTGCAACCATATATATATATATATATATATCAATAGTAAGCACATCCAGTTTATATTATTGGATCAAATATTATTCAGCCAATTTTACAAAATTAAAATCATAACCAATGGTAGCTCATATATAAAAAATTTCAACATTCTTCCGCTTTGGTAATATTAATTGTAATTTTTTAAGTTTTAAAAATATTTTTTTATTTTAAAATGACAAGGCTAAACAACTAAACTCTAATGCAAGCATAATTTATAAAAATATTTGGTCCTCTAACACAATATATCAGAAAATGATCCGATTCTATAAAAGTTATCAATATCAAACCATGGCAATTGTTATGCCTCTTATTGATGTGGAATCAATCCATGATTATAAGTCTAATAGGCCCTTCCATCACAAAACACTATTGGGTTTTAAATCCACACAAACTACCAACCACATCATCAATAAAGGTGAACTCAAGTCCAAAACTATATGGATCATATTTATCAACAATGGATTCATCCTACTTGTATCATTAGACTATATTTTTTTAGCCAATTTTATAAAATTAAAATTAGTAACAATTAATGATAGTCAACATATGAAAAACTTTCAGCATTACTTAAAATCTTGACTTCATTTAGAATGGGATGCGTGATATAAGAAATTAGAACAAAGCTGCTACATAAGTCAACTAAAAAGAAAACATAAGCCCAACAACTCTTCATACTTTGATATTCTTCAGCATGATAATCAAGAGAAATACAAGAGACAGCCATCAACGAAGAATATTATTTGGATTTTAAATTCAAATCTTGTAAAAGTAGGAGATGAATAGTATGATTTCTATAGCTACTGATGATGCCTTATCACCGGTCTCAAACGTCGGAAGAAGAGAGCTGCTTAATTTGCGGTCCCATGCCTGATCGGATGGCCTGCAAAAAGTCCCAAGACCGAAAGGATGCTCCGATGGGGACCCTCCGATGCTTAAGTCAGTAACCGGGGTCACAGCTTAGGGAGAGCTCAGACGAGCTCTGGGGAGAAAAAATGAGTCCTCCGAAAGAGGGGAATCCCTTTCTGGGTATTAGGGTAGCGAGTATATGAGTTTACGTACCTTGTTCATGAGTGGACTTATTCTTTTATAGGGGGTTGATACCTGCACAACCACGTGGAGTTCCATAAGAAAGGAATGTCCGCGGGGTTTGTGGGGTTGCATGAATTTGGGCTGGTCGGTGGGTCCTATCCCATCGGAAAGGAAAAAAACGGCGATTGATGAGCTATGTTCCATCGGCGGCGTTGCTAGTGGATAGTTGGGCTTGGGGATGCCAGGCGGCGTGCATCAGAAGGATGATGGTGCGAACAACCAGGACTATTCTGGGGCTGACCTGAGACAGCCTTGACCCCCCGAAGGGCGCCAAGGCCGAGCAGGGCCGACTCGGCTGACCTGAAGATGCCAGAGCGGGGCTGACCAGGAAAGGTTGGGGCGACTTGGCCGACTCGAAGATGCCGGGGCTGAGCGGGGCTGACCAGGGAAGGTCGGGGCCGACTTGGCCGACTCAGAGATGCCGGGGCCGAGCGGGGCCGACCAGGGAAGGTCGGGGCCGACTTGGCCGACTCAGAGATGCCGGGGCCGAGCGGGACCGATCAGGCACTGACTCGAAGATGCCGGGGCCGAGCGGGGCCGACCAGGGAAGGTCGGGGCTGACTTGGCTGATTCGGAGGTGCCGGGGCCAAGCGAGGCCGACCAGAGAAGGTCGAGGCCGACTCGACCAACTTAGAGATGCCAGGGCCGAGCAGGGCCGACCAGAGAAGGTCGGGGCCGACTTGGCCGATTCGGAGATGCCGGGGCCGAGCGGGGCTGACCAGGGAAGGTCGGGGCTGACTTGGCCGATTCGGAGATGCCGGGGCCGAGCAGGGCTGACCAGGGAAGGTCGGGACCGATTCAGCCAACTTGGAGATCCTGAGAGCAAGCGGGGCCAACTAGGGAAGGTCGAGGTCGACTTGGACAACTTAGAGATGTCGGGGCCGAGCTGGGCCGACTAGGGAAGGTCGGGGCCGACTTGGTCGATTCAAAGATGCCGAGGCCGAGCGGGGCCGACCAGGGAAGGTCAGGGCCGAATTGGGCGATTCAGAGGTGCCGGGGCTGAGCGGGGCCGACCAAAGAAGGTTGGGACCGACTTGACCGATTCGGAGATGCTGGGGCCGAGCGGGGCCGACAAGGGAAGGTCGGGGCTGACTCGGCCGACTTGGAGATGCCGAGGCCGAGCGGGGCCGAGCGGGGCCGATTTGAAGATGCCGGGACCGAGCGGGGCCGACCAGGGAAGGTCGGGGCCGACTTGGCCGACATGGAGATGCCAGGGCGGGGCTGCCTTAAGATTTGGATTTTTCCATAATTGCCCTCATGGCTACGTCAGCCACATCAGATGCCTCCCTCCGCCCCTGAGCGCAAAGGGCTACGCTGCCCTTTGGACGAGAGGGGTGCAAAAATTCAAAAAATGATTGCTCTTTAGTGCGCTTTTAATAGCTTGGTGAGCTGGCGCATCATCCTAAGGCAGTGTCGCTTCGAAAATCTTTCACAATCATGCGGTAGGTGGGAGCTGACGCTAGCGTCGGACACCTCGAAGAGGAAGCCTATTGGGGGAATGAAAAAAGGTAAAGGCTATCATTGTTTTTCCGTTTTCTATGCCCCGCGATTGGTTGGGGATCACGCTCCTTGGGGCGAATCGAGGCGGCACGCCTCGGGCGCAGGCAAGATTTCTGGCGGACAGCTCTTGACGCAATAGGAGAGCACCACGTGGTAGGGCCTCGATTATCGTCGCTCGGAGATGGGGGTATAAAAGCGCCCCAAGGGCCTGAGGAAAGCTTTTACATTGCCATTGTTTTCTTCCAGCTTTCCTTCTCCTGAGTTCTTCTGCGACTTGAGCATTTTTGTCTCCAAATTCCCTTTGATTTCCAGGTTAGTTTCATCTTTCCTTTTCATCCATGGACCGTCGTGCCATTAGGGAGGGTAAGAGGCCTGTAGTTGAATCTTCCCATTATGTTAGTGAAGACCAAACCTCCTTAGCCCGTCAGGTTCCTTGTCCGGTGGGTGGAATCACCATCCGCGGTCGACCAACGGTGACCAAGCCTCCATCCGCCTAAGCCTCCCCTATTAGGGCAGTTCCTGTGTCCTCCCACCGCCTGGGACAACCTCCGGCGGTGAGTTCTGATCCGGCAGGTCCGTCCGGAGTGGCCTCAACCATGACCCCCGAAGATATAGAGGCATTAGGGCTAAATACATGGTCCCCAGCTTCATTCATCTGTCCGCGCCGGGGCTCAAAGATAGAGTAACCTCCACCTACCCTGATCGGGTTGCTCTGTATGAGAAATTTTTCTGGTGCGGGCTGTGCCTTCCTCTCCACCCCTTTTTCCTAAACCTTTTAGATAGGTATAGGCTAGTGCCGGCGCAGTTGACTCCGAACTCGATTCAGATCATCTGCGCCTTTGTTATTCTTTACTATTTCCAGGAGGCCCGGTTGGGGTTATCACTGTTCCAGGCATTTTATAAACTTCGCCGCCAAGGTGAGGGGGCCTGGTGGGCTTTCATCGCCAGGCCGGGTAGGGCCTTCCCCCTAGGTCTTCCGTTCAAGATTAGGGGATGGAAATCCTGCTTCCTTTTTGCCCATGTCGAGGGGGTGAGGACCGACTGGATGGAGCCAGACTCCAGCTCCAATGAAAATGCCACTGTGGGGGAGAGAGATAGGGAACTCTTCACCCAGTTGTCCAACTGTCAAATTCCTGGCTACAAGGAACTCCTGTCCGAGGAGAACCTGATAGAAGCCGAGTTGGCCCCGGTGGTCGGTGAGCACGATGCCTGATTCCTTCTGTCTCGACCGGAGGATTGCTATATACTGTCGCTAACACTTCTCATTTTTGGATGCAGCGATGAAGTTCTCCACCGGTGCGTTTGAGGCCGCCTTGAAGCAGAAGAGGTCGTCAGCGGGGAAACGTCAAGACCGGCAAAGAAGGACCGAAGAGGGGAGCGGGCTAGGCCAACCCAAGTCGTTGAGGTCCCCAAGGCTCCAACACCTGCAGAGGAGCCAGCTATGGAAGCACCGGCTGGAGAAGTGGTCCCGAGGCCGGCCAGGACCGAGATAGAGGAGGGAGAGATTCCAGCCACCACCAGAGTCGCCATGGTGATTGTGCATCTTGAGGAGGAAGCTCCTGCCGCCGCCGACGTGCCCGAGGCGGGGCAGGTCACAGTTGCTGTCAGCCCTTCGGCTTCCGCCGAGCCAGAGACGAAGAGGGCTCCCCCAACTGCCGGAGAGAGGGAGCCAGCCGCCAAGAAATCCAATGCTAGGGCGGAGGTGACCGGGGAGCAGAGGGATGGGCCAGAGAGCTAATCCCAACGGTTGGTGCACCACCCGACCCGTCCTCGGGTCGAAGGTCCGCAGGAGGGGCCGACGCGGCTGGCCCCTAGGCTCAATTCAATGGCGAACGCCGCGCAAGCCGCCCGTCTTCTATTAAGAGTCCGGACTGCCGAGTCCGAGGAGGAGACGCGGGGATTGAGCCACTCCGCGCTCCTAGATATGGTGATGGTTGCCGTTGTCCAGGTAATCTTCTGAGTTCTCTCTGTTTCCAGATGTGTCTTTTGATGCTCCAATCTTTTAGGGTTAACATGTTCCCCTTGCTGCAGATGGCCAACGGCACGATCGGCCTTCGTGAGGCGGTGGCCCATTCTTCGGACGCGCTCACAAGGGCCATGGCGTGGGCCGACAAGTACAAGAAAGAGAGCATGGCGCAGTCCCAGAGCCTTGCTCGACTTCACCAGGAGGCCAAGGCCCGAGAGGAGAACCTGAGCGGCCGAATAAGGGAGGCAGAATGCCGGGCTGAAGCCGAGAGTGGTCGGGCATGCACAGGCGAGGCCAAATTGGAGCTGATCTTGGACCGACTGAAGACCGTCGCAGCGCAGAATGAGGAGTTTGTCCGTCAGCTTCAATGCGCCGAGAGGGAGGTCGGAGCGGCGCTAGATGAGGCCCGAGCTACCACGGAGAGAGCTGCCACCGCGGAGAAGGCGGTAGTTAAGGTGGCCAGGAGAAGGCTGACGCCCTTATCTTTCGAGACTTGCTGTTGCTCGAAAATCAAGTTCCGTATTTCATTGTCAAGCATCTCCTCGATACATTGAGCATGCCAGGGTGGGACAACATTCCACGACAAAGCAGGCAACTCGGACAAGAATTAGAGGTAGATCATTTTCTCCACTTATTACACAAATGGCTCTGTAATATTCCAAAATTAAACAACCTGGGCAACAGAAGAAGCTGCTGGCAACTACCATCAAAATTACGTTGTTCTGCTTTATCTTTGACAATCAATAAGACCATGCACTGTCTCTCGAAGGTGTTGCCATGCTGTCACAATCCCTTGCCTTCAGAGAAATCTCCGTGGACTGCCCCCACCGTGACCGAATTTGTCGAGGCTGGAGTGAAGATCAAGGTGAGAAAAGCAAATGTCTTTCTAGACATTTCATTTTGCAAGGATAGGGGGGAATTGGGAATCCCAGCTATTGACGTTAATGATTACGCAAACTACATTTTTGTAAATCTCATTGCTTTGGAGCAATGTTGCTGTAAACACGGGTTGGATGTCACTCATTATACCTTATTCTTGGATGACATCATCGATACGTCGAGAGATGTTCAGTTGCTCAACCAGGAAGGGATCATTTGTCGGAGTATCGGTGATGTTGAGACCATTGCATCGCTCTTCAACAAACTAAGTAAAGGTGTTGAATATAATCATCGACGAAGCTATCTTAAGAATGTGTGCAAAGACCTGAATACTTATTGCCAGTCGAGAAGGCAAAGGTGCATTGCCAAACTTTTGGAATGGCGTGCCAACCTTGTGCACGACTATTTCAGCAATCCATGGTCGTTCATTTCATTTGCAGCAGCTGTTCTGCTCCTCGTACTCACAATTGTTCAAACTGTCTATGCTGTTTTAGGTTACTACGAAGGTAATCAGCAGAAGCGAACATTGTCCTAAAAATAGCATCGCTAAGAACTGCAGCATTTGATTTCTGTTTCTGGTAATGAACAAGTAAAATTCCGTTCAGCTCTTCAAGCTGTTGTTGGCTCCGTCATGGTGTTTGATCATTGGGTGGTCATTAATTATTCTTGTGTGATTTGTTTAGTCTTTGAGTTATGGCTTTTGTGTTGAGTCCTTGTACCAAGCAGAGCAATGCTATGGCAACTCAGAAATTAATAATAAAATTCACTCTAGTGTCTGTCACTTACTAGACTTTATTTAGTTGTACGCTAACATGCCCATCCAGAGGGAAAAATGATCTTTGAGGAAGCAGCAAGCATCCTGCGTTGAAACCTAACGAATAGTTAAATAAAACAATAAAAAATAATAGAGAATAAAACAAGTAAGGTTTAACCTGGTTCGGTTGTGGGGATTTTTAAGATTATATATGTGAGATTTTAGAATATAAAATAAATTCATTGTTAATTAGATCTTGTTTCACCGTTTTTTATTTATGCAATCAATCTAAAGGAGCATTCATTGAGAATGTCTTACCTTAAATCTCCCTCTTCTTACTTTCCTCTAAGCAGTGTTCTCAATGAAAAATATTGATTACTATGAGAAGAAAAGAAGAACCTAGCCATTCATAACGAAATGCCGATAGATCCTTCAATTATGGGACACTATTCAACTTGAGGTCGATATAAACCATCAACCATATTATCAATAAAAGTACAACCATATATATCATATATATCAATAGTAAGCACATCTAAATTAAAATTAAAAAAATTGAAAAAAAAATTGATATAACTAATTTTAATTAGTTTAAGATTAAGGTTTTATTATTGTTGTTGTTTTAGAGGTAAATTCTAAAAGTGATTTGTATTTTAAAAAAAATCTGAAAGGAAAAAAAGAAAACAGTAAGCATATAGATATATAAAAAGAAGAAGAAGGAGAAGAAGAGAAGAAGAAGAAGAAAATCACTCATCCAACATAATTTTTACAAAATACTATGGATTATGAAAATTTTAAACATCAATTACGGGCATTCCGAACGCTTTAAGAAAGTCCCTCCTCTCGTGCTCATTCCGAACGCTTTAAGACTACATTAATCGCGGGCATTGCGCTCACCAAGCACCAGCATCTGATGCATTCCTCCTCCCTCCCGAAGTAATCATTTGCTGGTCCATTAAGGGCAATTATTAAAGGCGAACGAGGGCCCTCCCGCGCCTCTCCGCAGCCTTCATCATGGGGCAGAAGATGGGGCCCACATGTCAGAGAGAGAGAGAGAGAGAGAGAGAGAGGGGGTGCCCGAATGGGTGCAACTCACAACTCAGAAGGCTGTGCACTTTGTATTCGCACCTAATTCTAAGCCCGTTGCGTCGGTGAGATTAAAAGATAGCCATCCTCTTCCCGTCATAATTTGAGGCAAAGCAAAGCGGTGGTTCCCTCTTTACCGTATGCCAATACATTCCATTCCTTCGTCTCACTGCAAAGGAAGAGGTGTTCTTTGTTTCTCCCACACTCTCTTATGTTCAGCCTATATATTTTTTTTTTTTTGTACATAACCAGCTCTCACTAATCAGGTACAGCAAAAGATCCTAAAATATCTCTATCATCATGTTTCATAACTAAATGGGTTAGTAACTTGGTCGACAAACCAGTAATCATGTCTTTTTCTATCAACATACGTAACAATAATGTTTCCTTTCTATATTAATTTTCTGACTATGAGATACCTAATCTCTGTATATTCAGACCTATTTATACTTTATTATTTTTTTTTAAAATATAATATAATTATTATCATAATAAATTTTTAGTGATTTAAATGTCAAATAATCATTAGCAAACCTTGAGATATTTTTTTTAACTATACACTTACTATTGCAACTCCATAATATGCAATAAATATAGCATGTATAATCAAAGAATCCATGATTGTTTTTTAACACCTTTACAATATATGGCTACTTTAGGTAATATAAATCATAGCCTATATAGTAAATTTTATATCATTAAAACAATCAGCAAAAAAAGGTAAATCTGAGTAATTAATTATTTAAGACTATCTATCTTGGTATAGAAGAATATAAAACCTTTATTTTCATTAAGTACTTTATCATTATCCTCTGTTGCCGCCGGGATCCGTCCTCCAACTCGGGCGCGGTCGATCTCCAGGAAGAGGGGGGGGCGGACCTGCACAAGAAGTCCACACGCGGGGGACGCTGGGGGTGGTCCTTTGCGGAAGACCCTCCGACGCTCAAGTCAGTGGAGAAAAAATCGGCGATCAACCAGACAGTGGGGAGGTGGATCTCTCCGAGAGGCCTCTCCGGGGGCGACCAATCGGAAGCTCCAGAGAGCAGGAGCGCCGACGAGCTGCCAGAGAGAGCAGTGGGGGTGCCCGTGTAAGAAGATGTGTGTATAGAAAGAGACGCGTGCCTGTGGGGATGCGTGCTTACCTGAGGAAATCAGTGAGTCTGATATTTATAGACTGTCACCTGAGTCTTGAGCGTCTTCTAGAAGGTTCAAAGGTTGTTACGATATGGAGGCGGACAGAATCAGGCCGTTGTGGGGCCGTTAGAATCCATATCTCGTTTGTTGAGGGATCGACGGCTGGGAGAGCTCCTTGATGTCTCGAGATCTGGTTGAGTAGGCCTGGGGCGGTTATGATAGGTTTTAGGCCACGTCGCGACATGATTCCTTGTCTAGGATGCCGTTCTGGTAGGCCTGGGCTCTCCCGCGTCAGGTTCCGCGGAGGTAGGTGTTAGGTTGTGGATCGCTCGATGAACCCGAGCTATGGAAGCCCGGAAGGGCCGAGCTACGGAGGCCCGGAAGGGCCGAGCTACGGAGGCCCGAAAGGGCCGAGCTATGGAAGCCCGGGGGAGACGAAGGGAGGAGGTTAGCCTTAGCCGTTTCGCACGAATATTAATGTAATGATGATTTTACCCCCCAACAATCCTCGCAACCTTTCAATGTTCAAACCAATATTTAATAAATATTTACTAAGAACATTTACTATATAAGTTGTGTCTAATGTAGCGAAGATTTGTGCATATAACAAGATATCAACTACACTAATATATGGTACATTCTGAAGAAACACTCACTAAAAATGCCTTGGCTTAAATCTTCCTTTTCTTGCTTCTCCTTCAACCATTGTTCTTGATAGAAAAAACTGAACATGATGTATAAGGAAAGAAAGAGGACCTAGTTTATCTAAAACAAAACTCTAATAGGCCCTCCCATCACAAAACACTGTTGTGCTTTAAACCCACACAAACTGCTAACCATATTATCAATAAAGGTGAACTCAAGTCCAAAACTATATGGATCATATTTATCAACAATAGATTCATCCTACTTGCATCATTAGACTATATTTTTTCAGCCAATTTTATAAAATTAAAATTAGTAACAATTAATGATAGTCAACATATGAAAACTTTCAACATTACTTACAAACTTGACTTCATTTAGAATGGGATGCATGATATAAGAAACTAGTACAAAGCTGCTACAAAAGTCAACTAAAAAGAAAACATATGCCCAACAACTCTTCATACTTTGATATGCTTCAGTATGATAATCAAGAGAAATACAAGAATAGCCATCAACGAAGAATATGATTCGGATTTTAAATCCAAATCTTGTAAAAGTAGGAGATAAATGGTATGATTTTCAGCTACCACCATAAAAAACATAGCCCCATGCGCTACGCTTTAGGAAAAGCGCAATAAGTACATTTTTCCTCTTTGAAATCATCAATTCACCTCTAGCTCATGAGGGACATTCGAGAAATTTGGAAACATCAGCAGCTCACATTCCCTAATTGATCGCTACTTCACCCTCTGTCCTTGCCTCTTCATGATGTTCACATGCCACCCTACAAAACTCGCAGACTCGCTCATTTTTCATTTCTTCCCTAGCAAACACCTGAGATAGACATATAAGGGAAACAAAATATGAACCAATGGTCATGTCGAAGCCACCACGCTTGAGCTCATGGTACCCTTGGCAAAGGGCGCACGTGGCTAGCAGAAGCGATGAACTAAGGTAGACTCTACTGCAGTGAGTAATATCTTGTCACACCCCAAACCAAAACTCAGTCGAGAAATATAATAAATCCCGCATTTACGCAAAGTTAAACCTCACCGTATACAAGGCAACAGCAGAATTGAAATAAATTCTATAATTTTACCGAAACAACTCCCCCATCTAAAGAGAAGTATCAAAATCTTTTGAATCCAAACCAATTTAAAGAATGAATCAAAGAATTATGTCTAGATGTTTAGAGATATAATATTTCATAATAAATAGCAAGCCTATGGTCCATAAGCACAAACAAATCTACAAGTCCAATGCTCGCTCAGTTCTCCTATCCATGGGTGCCCGCATTCTTCCATGCACTTAAAAATTAAAATTAGAGGGGTATGATCTAATGGCTCCATAACAATGACATTGAATACATAAATTTAAATACTTTATAATTTTTAATATATTTTTAATATAAATTCTTGTTGGACCGGTAAACAAGAACTCTGGTCAAAAAATAAAAAATAAAAAATTAATTTATCATAATTTATCATAAATAGAAAGCAAAGTATATTTTCTAGCATTTTCTTATAATATCACTAAACATATTGCAATTCCCATGATTCCTAACAATTCATCAAAAATGTGGGGGCAAAGCATTATTTTTCAATAATTTTTTTAAAAAAAACACGACTAAAATAATCCCATGAATTCTATGATTTTTAATAATTTATCATAAATACAAAAATAATTAAAAATATTTAAGTTTAAATATCATGAAAAAATAGATCAGTGCAAAGTAGCAAAGGTGCTACAATTAGGCTATTAATATCTATTTTTCTTATAATGAATTAAGAGAAGAAGAGAATATTATAGTTGCCACACGGAAAGGATGATGAAGTTTAGATAGCATTATGGAGGAGAGAACCACTTGTGCTCTTAGCTAGTGGTACAAATAAGTGAGTGAATGTAGATTTATGATATGATTAAAAAAATCAAAATTAAGGGACATGGTTTGGAGAGATGGACTTAGTCCAAAGCTTTCAGTTTTGATGTCGATAAATTGAAATGGCAAAAAATCTGAGGTATTAAATAGGCTAGCATGATCCAACTCAATCTGCGATTGAGTTGGAATGGCCTACTATATCAGGAAGATCGACCTGATATGGCCCACAGATCGAGCCTTCTAGATGACTTGACCCTAATAGTAAAGAGAAGTACAACAAATACAGAAAAGAAAGATCCTATTTATAAGAACTGGACTAGACCTCATATGTTGCAATACCACCTTAAATTTTGTGATAACAAATTTCTTATTTCCAATTTTAAGAATTCAGGTTCTAAAGGGTGCTAGATTCTTTCATGACAGACAAATCAACTAAACTTATTATGATAAATTGCCGATTTTGCTTTAAGAATCGTGCGCGAGGTTCCCTGGTTTGCTCGCTGGGTTTGCTTTTAGATTCGTGCTCCAGCTTTCGTCTTGGTTGATCTCCGGCGATCTCCGTCGGCTGGGTGCGAGCTTCTCCTCCTTCGGTCGTTTCGACTTCCTCCTCCTTTCCATGGCTCCGGATTTGGCTGAGAAGGACCGTTTGCCCCGGCGATCTGCTCCGGTTTCCGGCTTCAAATGGGTTTCCTCTTCTCCTTCTTCGTCGAAGGTGGTGATGATGGAGTCCATCTTTTCGGAGGTTGTCCAGATCCCGGTCCCTCTGCTGGAAGAGGAGGCGGCGGGATGGAAGCAGAATGCAGTCATGGCCCACTCCTTCTCTCGTTGGGTGCCGGCTGAAGCTTATATTCGGGAATTCAGGCGAGCTGGGATCGCTGGAGGTATCATCCCAGTTTCATTGGCATTCCGTTGTCATCTTTTCCGATTTGAAGACGCTCAGGCAGTTGATTTAGTACTTAATCGGCCGTGGGTGATAAATGGCCAGATTATTGGTACTGAATCATGGCGCCCGGATTTCTTCCCGAACGAGCAATCCATTTCCTCAGCACTGGTTTGGATGAGATTGCCTAGCCTGCCTATGGAGTTCTGGAAGGAGGAATTCCTCAGGTCAATCTCGGAGCAAGCTGGTTCATTTTGCTTTGTTGATGCTGCGACGGCGTCAAGGAACAGGGGAGGGTACGCCAGGGTGGCTCTGCGTGTTAACCTCTGTCGTCCCCTCCGTCCTGGGACTAGGGTTCAGGGCCTGAATGGCCCATTTTGGCAGCCATTCGTCTTCGAATCCTTGGAAGGATTCTGCCCAAAGTGTGGGTCTTTGCATCTGGAGGGACCCTGTGCGCCGGAGGCCAAGGTTGAATCGGAGGAGTCTGTCAGCAGCTTCGTCTTGGATCGTGGTTGGCCGCAGTTCGTCAACGAAGGCAAGCTGAGGATCCCCTGCGTCAATCTCAGTTTGTAGCCTCTGGTCCCCGCTCTTCTCCTCTGCCTGGTTCTATGGAGACGAGATTGAAGGATGGATGGAAGACCCCGGTGAAGTTGGGACGAAGATCTTCGTGGTTCAGGGAATTTTGCTTCTGATTGCAGTAAGCCGGGAGAGTCTACGGATTGCCCTGCTTCAGCTTCAGTGGCAGTGCCAATTCACTTGGTGGAAGGTGATTCATTGCCAATTCTCAGAGGAAGAAGAAGGAGGCTAAGGGAAGGAAGCTGAATCCTTTGCCTCTGGTGGCCGTGCCGGTTTCATACCAGCGTGCCGTTTCAGTTGATTCAGTGAAGGGAAAAAACAAATTGAATCACAGTGGCCTCTCTGAAACTTTTTCTTCCCAATCCCTAATATCAGTTAATCCGTTTGCTTCCTTGGCTTTGGATCCTAAAGTTGATGGCCAGATGGAAATTAGGGTGAAGGGTTCGGGGCCTCTTAAGCGGGCACGAACTGTTGAAGGACTGCCCCCCAGATCTATTTCCAAACTGGAAAAGAAAAAAGGGAAAGATAAGGGAAATTTGGCCAAAAGTAGAGTGGATATCAATCCTTGCCTACAAAAACTGGCCCAGTCTCTTTGCTGCTTGGAACCGATTCAGGTGCTGCATCATAATAATCCTGAAGGCCTGCAGACCAGGAGGGTCAGGGTAACGATGTAAACCTTAGGGCCAGGGTTCAAGTCTCAATGAGGCAGATTCTGGTGCCATGCAGGACAGCTCTCCTCAGAATGCTGACAGTGAGATGGTAGAGGACCAGGAGGTGGTCCAGATATTCCAGTTAATCTATGAAGATTTTAATTTGGAATGTTAGAGGAGCTAATAAGCCTTCTTTCCGTTCCTCTTTTAGTAGATTGATTCAGATACATAACTTTGATATATGTGTTCTTTTAGAAACAAGGCTGTCTGGTGAAAGTCTGGTTCGTTTTCAGAGGCAGATTGTCCGGTCCTGGTCTTCATATGCGGTGGAGGCTGTGGGGCAGTCTGGAGGTATTTTGGCTGTTTGGCGTGACTCAGCTGTCACGATTGAAGCTTTCCATCAAAGTAGTCAACAAATAAATCTTGCTGTCTCTGAAGGGAACTCTGATCCCTGGATCATATCGGCAGTCTACGCCAGTACGGATTACCGTGAGTCGTACTCTCTGGTCCGATTTGACTGCCCTTATAGCTCAAGGAATTCCTTCCATTATTGCTGGTGATTTCAACTGTATTATCGAAGCTAATGAGAAGAGAGGGGGTAGGCCAGTTACCAATTCAGCTGATATTAATGAATTTAGATCATTCATTGGATCCACTGGGCTGATGGATTTGGGGTACTCGGGACCTCAATTTACTTGGTGCAATAACCGTCAGGGGACAGCTCGCGTATGGGAGAGAATTGACAGAGCTCTGGCAACTCCTCAGTGGCTCCAAAAATTCCCAGCTACTGTCACTCACCTTCCGAGGATTGCCTCGGATCACTGCCCTATTCTGATTTCCTTGGAGGCTGTTCTTCATCAGAGGAAACAGTTTAGATTTGAACGATTCTGGACGGTCCACTCTTCTGCTCGGACTATCATTTCCCAGATCTGGCACCTTCCCATCAGGGGTAATGCAGCCTATCGGATTTCACGTCGTCTTATTTTGGCCAGTCGCAGACTTTCCAGATGGAATAGACTGGAGGTTGGGGATCTAGTCAGGCAAGTGGAGAAGGCTGAATCCGTTATTTGCGCCATTCAGTCGAAGGAGGACCTCGATGGATTTCTTTTGCCCTCTGATCTCTCCTTGTTGCGAGAGAATCTTGCTCGTCATCACTTCCTTCTTCGACAGCAAGAGTTATATTGGAGGCAACGATCCAGAGTTCAGTGGATTCGTGAAGGGGATCGTAATACCAGATTTTTCCATCAGGCTACTCTGAAGAGGCGGGCAGCCAACAGAATTCGGCGGTTAGTGGATGCTGAGGGAAATTATCAGGAGGATATTCACCATATTCGTTCTCAGCTTCTTCATTTCTTCCAATCAAGATGGTCTGAAAGTTTGGGCAACGGGGTTCCGGTTACCCGGTTTCTGATCCCGGAAGGTATCCTCTTCGGATAACGCCCTTCTTATTAGGCCTGTTTGTGCGGAGGAGGTTCGTCAGGCTCTATGGGATCTCGGTCCGGATAAGGCTCCTGGGCCGGATGGATTTCCGCCCTTCTTTTTTCGTCATTACTGGGATATCGTTGGCAGGAAATGGTTCAGGCTATCCAAAATGTATTCCAATCTAAGCAGATTCCTGAGGATTGGAATCGCACTCTTATTACCCTTGTGCCTAAACGCCCGGATGCTTCTCTTCCTCAGCACTATAGACCGATTAGCCTATGTACTACTATGTACAAGATCTGCGCTCGTCTCCTAGCTTCTCGTCTCCGGGCGGTGATCCCCCGTATTATTTCTGAGGAACAAGGGCGTTTATCAGAGGTCGTTCTATCTCGGATAATGTTCTTATCACTCAGGAGTTTATGCACGACCTTCATAGAGCCCCTGTTAGAAGGTGTCTTATGGCCATTAAGCTTGATATGGAAAGGGCTTATGATAGACTGAGTTGGAACTTCTTATATCGTTCTCTTCAGGGTTTTGGTTTTGATGAGAGGTTTACTGAATGGGTTATGGCTTGTATCCAGAGGCCTTCCTTTTCATTGATTATCAATGGGAGCCCGACTGAGTTTTTCCAATCTTCGGTTGGATTACGTCAGGGATGCCCGTTATCTCCCCTTCTGTTCATCTTGGCTGCGGATGATCTCTCTCGTGCTCTTCATCAAGCTCAGTACAACCAGAGGATTGTCCCTTTTAATGTGGGGGATGCGGGTCTTTCCATCTCCCATCTTTTGTTTGCGGATGACTGTATTCTTCTGGGCCAGGCCTCTACTGAAAATGCGGCTTCCTTTGATTCCATTATTCAGTGCTATTGTCAGGCTTCGGGTCAGAAGGTCAATCTTCAGAAGTCTTCTATCTGTTTAGTCCGAAGACATCCAGACTTATTAGTGAAGCTATCATTGATCGGTTGGGTATCACTACTCAGACTGATCGTTTTATGTATTTGGGGATCCCCATGACTGGTAGACGCCCTCGATGCTCTGATTTTGCGGACCTTGAGAGGCGGGTTCGTCAGCGTATCGACGGTTGGCAAGTCACTGATCTTTCTATGATGGCTCGGATCACCATTATTCGGTCGTTCTCTCTTCCCTTCCGCTCTATATGTTATCGAATACGGCCATCCCGACTACTTGTTTGAGGAGGTTTGAGAGATGGATCAGAGATTTTTTATGGGCATCTATGCAAGACGGGCATGGTATTCATCTTCTTTCTTGGGACAAGATATGTATGCCTATTCATGAAGGTGGTCTCGGGATCCAATCCTTGGTGGTTAGGCGCCAAGCTTTACTGGCCAGACATGCTTCTCGTTTCCTTTTAGAGCCGCACTGTCTCTGGAGCTCGGTCATGCGGCAAGATATGGTGATTGGAAGCCAGAAGAGCTCATTTCGTCGCCCAGGGGCAGTTCATCCTTTTGGAAGGAGGTGTGCCAGGTTGGCGACTCTATTCGGATGAATATCTCTTGGATGATTGGAGATGGTCACTCTATAGATGCCATTCAGGATTCATGGATTTCAGAGCTTCCACTGTCTCGATGGCCCTCATTCTTTAGCACTGATATTCCAACTGATACGAGGGTTAAGGATCTGATTTCATCAGTCCCCCCCTCCTGGAACACCCCCATGGTGACCAGTCTTTTTGGCAAGGATCTATCTCAGCGGATTCTATCGATCCCTCTTATCTCCTGCCCCTCCGCAGATATTAGGCTTTGGCAGAGATCCTCCCTCCCTAGGGCCCCTCTCAGGGATCTTGTCAAGATATTCAGGCCTCCGGTTCAGAGTACAAAGGATGCTGCGTGGATATGGAAGCTTCCCACTCTTCCTAGGGTCAGCTCTTTATCTGGAAGCTTCTGTGGGATTGCCTACCGACGAGTGCTATGCTCTCCCGTAGGGGTCTCCCTATCCAGTCGACCTGCCCCTTATGCGGTATGGAGGACGAGACTACCGATCATGCTATATTCAAATGCCCTAGAGCTAGAAGGATTTGGTATCTCATGGGCTATGAGTTTAGAGTGGATGTCTACGGTTCTCCTCGTCCTATCTTTCTCCAGGATCTCCGGATGGCTCCTCAGCACAATCGAGGCCTTTGGGCGATTACTGCTTACCAGATATGGTTATCAAGGAACCAGATTATCTTTTCGGAGGAATGTATCTCTTCTCATCAGCTAATAAGGAAAATTAGATCAATGTCCGTGGATTGTGCCCGTGCCCTTCATTCTGTTGGTTTTGATACCTCTGGCCTCTGGGGTTCCCCTGCTGCTACGGCAGCGAACCGTCGTACGGTTTTTATTTCTTGGGAGCCCCCTCCTCCAGGTTTTGTCAAAATCAACTTTGATGGGAGTGTTCGCGGCAGACTAGCTGGTTCGGCCTTCATCATTCGTGGTCCACAGGGTAATATGATAGCGGCGGGTGGATTTGGGTCTCTGGACTTCTCTGTTCCCATGGCTGAGCTTTGCGCTGCATGGGCTGGTATTTCTTATGCGGTGCAGACTCTTCGAGCCCAGAGGCTTGTTATTGAGGGAGACTCTATGACTGTCATTCAGTGGATACGGAAAGAGAAAGCTCCTGATGTATCCACCAATCCGATCTTAACAGATATTTGGACTATGCTTCAGAACTTGGATACTGCCCAGATTTATCATGTATTCCGTGAAGCCAACACGGCTGCTGACTGGGCAGCGACGGCCGTGGCTCAGCATGTAGGATATAGGATATGGACAATGGGTGAACCATGTCCTCCTGTGTTATTTCAAATTTTGCAATCTGATGTATCTGGGCTGACTCATACTAGACTAGTATGATTGCCCGTCTTTATTAAAAAAAAAAAAAAAAAAAAAAAACTAAACTTATTAAGAATCTTTACATGCATATAATTATTGTAGCTACTCAATTATTGGAGCTGCTGCCCTTGTGGACGAAGCGTCTCTGGCCTACACCCAGCATCTAAGCCATGGCCCGACGGCTATAAATAAAAGAAAAGGATAATAATATAATATAAAATTAATTAATTTTTTTATAAAATTTTCTCCTAAGGTAAGGAGCTCTACACGTACATTCTTATTAGATAGGCTTAGAGTTTTTTCCTCTCTTCATTTATGAAAAGAGAGGGCAAAAAAAAAAAAAAAAGTTTAATATAACATCACTACAAAAAAATAATATAATAGTGACAAAAATTTTTGTCACTATTTCATCACAAATTAGATTTAGTGATGGATTAGTGATGAAAAATTTTATCGTCACAATTTTTGCCGTCACTAAATTTAGTGACGGAAAGAGGTCCGTCACAAATAATAGCGACGGATTTGTAATGGAATATTCTATCAAAAATTTGTGATGGAATATTTTCATCATTAAATTGTGATGGATTAGTGACAAATTATCCGTCCCTAAATTGGATGGATTAGTGACAAACTATCCATCACTCATTATTCCGTCACTATTCCGTCACAAATATTTTCATCACTATTCCATCACAATTTAGTGACGGATTGTTGACAAAAATTTAGTCACTAAACTTTCGTCACTAGTCCGTCACAAATATTTCATCATAGTTTAGTGATGGATTATTGACGGAATGCGTGTCATCAGTCATCTGTTATTGTTCCATCACTAATCAATCACTAATATTTTCGTAACTAATCCGTCACTATTATTTCTATAAAAAATTCATCACTAATCCATCATTAACCTAATAAAATGTCATCAAATTTTTATTCTTATAAATTTAAAATTATTTAAATTACAATATATTAAATGCATTCTAATGAAATTTATAGATAAAAATTTAAATTTAAGAATAAAAAAATATATTTATAAAATAAGATAAATATATCTATATACATCAATAATACTAATATTTTATATAATTGACATCAAATTATTAAGTTTAAGATAAATAAAAGAGACAACTAGGCTGTACATGTCAACTACCAAATAGGTTAAGTTTAGTTAGTGCTAGCTGTACATGTGAACTCCCAAAGCTCAGTTTAGGTTCCCAAGTGCTGGACTGATTGGCTATTACACTGGCTGGTAGAACGATGAAGTCAGGGAATAAGAGATGCGAGAGAGATGGCTGTGCTGTTGAACGAGCTCATGGATGTCCTTGACGATGTCGAAAACAGCATCCGGCTGTGCTAGCTTCAGTGCGTTCTGTGACATCCTCTTCAACTCTTCTAATTCAGGGCCAAACCAATGAGCAACTAGGCTGGCTGTTTGCTTCGAGCTTTTCGAGAACACTCCAGCTCCATTGTCGACGACATAAGGTACATTGCCAACTTCCTGCCTGCAAAAAACAAGACTACGATCCTTCATGCCATGGAAAGCTTGGAGACTAAAGTCTAGTTGTGGTGATTTCATAGTAGCAGTAAATATAAGAAGCCAAATAACCAAGATGAGGAGTCTAGGATTCACTCCCCACTACACATGACATGCACCTAACACATACCATCATCTACTGGCCCAAACTTTATCATATAAATTATTTCCATATACATGGTACATGTCGCAAATATAGACAGACACTAAGAGTGTTTTGTTGCATTAACATGGCTGCCAATTTAGTAATGCAAGGAAAGCAGTTAATTAACTAGGGATTTGATAGGTTAAATTGTAGAGTGCTTGAGACTATTAGTTTATCTTGAACGGAAAGCTGGAGTGTTTCCTCTCTATAGATCTTACAACATTGGAAGGATGAGAATCTATGATCCATATCAACCTACTCTTGAAGCACTTAGAGGATCCAACATTCAACTCATTGTAGACGTCCCAAATGAAGATCTCCAAAGATTAGCCTCTGATCCTTCAGCGGCAAGTGACTGGTCCAAAACAACATAAAGGCCTATCCAGATGTTTCATTTCGATATATTGCAGTTGGCAACGAAGTGATACCTGGAGACTTAGCTCGGGCTGCATATTTGCTTCCTGCCATGAATAACATCCAGTCTTCTGTCAGCCAGCGGACTACAAGACCAAATTAAAGTCTCAACTTCAGTTCGTCAAGATGTCCTTGGGGTACCATACCCTCCATCAGCTGGTGCTCTCTTCTGATGCATCGCAGTACTTGGGGCCAATTGTTAATTTTTTGGCTAGCAATGGATCACCACTTTTGGTAAATGTGTATCCCTACTTCAGTTACACCGGCGACATGGGCGACATCAAGATAGTGTATGCCTTGTTTACTTCCCTGGAACTGTAGTACAGGATAGCCTTAGATACTAAGCCTCAGAATACATCAATCTTGAAAAGAAAAGGAATAAACAAATAAGAACCAAAAAAACAAAACATTTCAACAAACCTTCTGAACATGTTGCAGAGCATAGCAGTGGTTTTTATTTTGCCTTTTTCTCGCTCTACCAAATCAAAAGTACGTGCCAGGTGCAAATAGGGAGCTGGCTGTCTAGCCTTCCAGCAAGCTGCAGAATGGTTATATGTGTAATGCGGCTTGCGATACTAATAAATCAAATACCAGATCCTTTCCTAACTTAGTTTAAAAAGGCAATACAAACCATGATCAACAGGAGAATACTTTTCAATTGGTAATGATACATTAGTCATATTTGAGAACGCTAGGCTTGCACCCTCCTCGGCCACCACGATCCCCCATTGATACTGATAACCAAGTAGGGAGCCAAGTGCAGAGACCACAATCCTGGTGAAGTAGAGATACCTGACCACAACCATGTAGAACTGCTTGAAGAGGCTTAGCTTCTGGAGGTTCCTGGCCGCCTTTAAAGATCAAATCCTGAAACTGAAAACAAGGGAACTTAGACTCAGGATTACGCAAACGTCGTACCATAGTAGGTTTGAACTGCTTCAACTTCTGGAGCTTCTTGAGTTCCATCTGAAGCCGCTCTTGCTCCTTGCCCTGGTCTCGATCTCTTCTCTTTCAGCTTCAGCATCTCATCCTGTTGCGTATCAGGTTAACTGTGCTGCTTTGCCTACTTCCTTGAATGAGATTCATGGTTGGTAGAAGCTAAAATTCTTGCCAACTAGTGGAACCAAGATGCTTTAAAAGAACCAAGCATGAGGCAGTTTTGGATAAACTGGAGTGGATATTAGTGAGGAGCCACTGATTTCACCGCTCTTAAATTCGCCCATCTTGGCTAAAATTAACTAGCACCTAAGATGAAGAGTTAGTCCTAAATAATGTCCAAGATTGGGGATAAGGCAACAATCCTTTCAATCTATACATTTTCCCATCTTTCTGCTAACTTTAACAACTAGAACTAGGATGAGCCCCTACTTGATCAGAGCCTAGTCTAAGGATTAGCAGTAAAGATATATTAGTACAAAACAAAGTAACTAACCTAATTGCAATCTTTCTGGAATCCTGGATGAGGAGTTGTGTTCTTGCATCAATATAAGCTACAAAGAATGTGAGGACAATGTCAACAGCAAAGAATGCATTGACGACGTTGTCAGCAATAAGCAGTCCGCCCTTGGAATAGCCTTCATGAACGCACTCTCGAATGGGTATACCCATGCAGAGTAGGCCACCAGGATCACCATGAATGTCTCCCAGCACCTGAAAGGACATCTCTTAGTCCCCCAGTTCTATTACTTTTCCTTTAAGCAAGTACTTGAGTGACTGAGATATCTAAGAACAAGAAGGCAACTTTTATGAAGTGTGAAGCATTACTGCTATGATTGTGTGAGTAGTTCTAACCTTTGGAAGTATATCCACGAATACAGCTGCAATTTGGGAAACCTGAGAGCAGAACTGTGATTTCCTCATCCCTCCTACTTTTTGGGTCAAGGTTACAACACCCAATCATTTGTCTCATTAGCCATCTTCTTTCTCAGCTTTGAAATAACTTATCTCTAAGCCTTCTTTAGTTATCCTATTTAACCCATTGTATACGTTTCCTGTTCATGTTATTTCCATTGTGAAGATCTTCCAATGTTCATCCATTTCTAAATCCACAGGATCTTCAAGTCCTAAAATTGCAATATTTGGGATCACTTCACCACCCCTTGCAGCAATAATGCCAAATCTAATTCTGAAAACAACACAGCAATTTTTGGTTTGTTATCAAGTGAAGAAAAACAACGATAACAACAACCGCCACCGTTGACCAGATAGAACAAAGTCTCTGTTCTTGCTAACATATCCTGTCATCATTTCCTCACTTTTAAATTGAAATCTTTGTCATGTAAGATATAAGTCAAAAGGGTTTGTATATCTATAAACCTATAATCTTCTTATATAGTTTTCTATTTGTTTCTAACTCACATCACAATTTCTTATATATGTATTCATGGGTAAAAGCCCAGAAATTCTGATGCAGCTAAACCTGAAAGTAGGTAGAATGAATAAAATAGTGACAAAAATTAGTGATGTCGCCGATCATAGACTCTCCTCTTGATATAACTTTGTTTCCTCTAGTTTAAAGAACAATTTATATACGAATTTGCATCATCTATGTAAGGCATGCTGCGAAGGAGAACTAAATCCCACTCCCTTCTTAGCTACGGTTTCCATCTGGCCATCATAAATTATTAGCTTGAAGTTTTTTGGCCAACAATATAACAAATGCTTATATATATATGAAATGAGTTTTTGGTTGGATTTTGGATTGGATTCTGGGACATATATATATAGGTTCTAGTTTAATCTTGAATAAATTTTTTTAAGTTTTTATGAAATCGTCAGGTTCCTTGTAACCCCGAAGGGTGATGATCTTTGTTGCCGATGATGGAGTCGGGCTTCTCTGCATAACCTTTTTAAGTATCGATGAAAGAAATATTGCCTGAGCATAGTGTACTTAGATTTTGTAGCTGTTTGCCCGAGAGTTGTGCCGGGACCGATGGGGCGATCTGAAAAGGTCGGGGCCGCCACGGCATGGCTGGAGATGCCGGGGGCAAGTGGGGCCGACTTGAAAAGGTCAGGGCCGCCTCGGCTTGCTGGAGACGTCGGGGGCGAGTGAGGCCGACCTAAAGAGGTCGGGGCCACATTGGCTTGGCTGGAGACGCCTGGACCGATGAGGCCGACTTGAGGAGGTCGGGGCCGCCTCGGCTTGGCTTGAAGACGCCGGGGCTGACTTGAAGAGGTCGGGACCGCCTCGGCATGGCTGAAGATGCCGGGGCTGATGGGGCCGACCTGAAAGAGGCCAGGGCTGCTCGGCTTGCTGGAGACGCCGGGGCCGACGGAGCCAACCTGAGGAGATCGGGGCCACCTTGGCATGGCTGGAGATGCCGGATAAGCGGTACATTCCACAACAAAGCAGGCAACTCGAACAATAATTAAAGGTAGATCATTTTCTCCACTTATTACACAAATGGCTCTGTAATATTCCAAAATTAAACAACCTGGGCAACAGAAGAAGCTGCTGGCAACTACCATCAAAATTACATTGTTCTGCTTTATCTTTGACAATCAGTAAGACCATGCACTGTCTCTCGAAGGTGTTGCCATGCTGTCACAATCCCTTGCCTTCGGAGAAATCTCCGTGGACTGCCCCCACCGTGACCGAATTTGTCGAGGCTGGAGTGAAGATCAAGGTGAGAAAAGCAAATAGCTTTCTAGACATTTCATTTGATAGGGGGGAATTGGGAATCCCAGCTATTGACGTTGATGATAACACAAACTACATTTTTGTAAATCTCATTGCTTTGGAGCAATGTTGATGTAAACACGGGTTGGATGTCAGTCATTATACCATATTCTTGGATGACATGTTCATGGATCACGTCGCATCGAGAATGTTTCAACTGATTGCTCAATTGCCAGTCAGGCCATAGATCATTTGTCGGAGTCTCGGTGATGATGAGAGCATTGCATCGCTCTTCAACAAACTAGGTAAAGGTGTTCATTTTTATTCTCGACGAAGCTATCTTAAGGATGTGCACAAAGACCTGAATACTTATTGCCAGTCGAGATGCCATAGGTGGCGTGCTAACCTTGTGCACGACTATTTCAGCAATCCATGGGCGTTCATTTCATTAGTCAGCAGCTGTTCTGGTCATTGCACTCACAATTCTTCAAGCTGTCTATTCTGTTTTACGGTTACTACAAAGGTAACCAGCAGCAGTGACACACTAGTCCTAAAAATAGCATCGCTAAGCTAACTGCAGCATTTGATTTCTGTTCTGGTAATGAAGTGACAGCCGTATAAATCTCCGCTTTCAGCTCTTCGAAGCTGGTTGTGGCGATGTAGCCTCGTCATTGGTGATTTGGTATTGGGATGGTTCTCGGAATTAGATTCTCTTTTGTTTAGGTGTGTCAATGGTGGCTTATCGTCGGATTCACTCGATGTGATTCAAATCGTCGTCTGCACCTGTCTTGTCAGACCAATCGGCAGACGTCATTGCGGATAAGCCATCAAGGGTGGAAGAGTCGGTTCATTATAACTAAAATGCTGAGAATGTCACGTAACGGACTACTTGTGTCTGTCGCCCTCTCACACCTGAATATTTATTCTTGTAGCGGCGCGGATACGCTGACACCAGCAGGAGAAGGATCGGGGAGAAATGATCGTGTTGGAGGAAGCTCAGACGATCGTTAGACGGAATCTAGATGATCTAGATCTGATCTATTACCTCCAATTGTATAGAAATAATAGACAGGATCAATGTATTACCTCCAGCCATTGTTTATGATCTACCTCTCTCGAAGATCTGAATGAGGATCTTGATCTAACTCTCGATCTGAATCAGCTTCAGATCTATCTCTCAGGATCTTGATCGAGTGCTTCCAATCAATGAGCAATCGCACACGATGGTGTATGCCCTCAGGATATGCTCTTGATCAAGGACCCAATATCTCTGCTTCCTTCTGGTTTTCTCTCGTATGATATTGTGTTATCGAAAACCTTAGAAGGGATCTCTATTTAAGGAGATTTTCTTAACTCCCTTCCACTGCCTACTTCCATCGAAGTAGGCATTTTAAATTTCAAAAGAGATACGGTTATCACTCATTAGTTAGTGGATGGCTATCGTTGAGAATTATCTGCAAAAGATTAAGTGATATCGCAATAAAATAAGACCATCTACCAAAACGGGATACTACATTCTCCCACTTGGTCCGCATATTTTATTTTAATCCATAATTCTCTACACTGAACAAGAAACCAAATACATGAATCATAGCGATAGGTCCTCTATAATTGAGTATTATCTTCTATGTATTACAATGCATTCAATTTCTTTACCACTATTCCAAATGTGACAACATAATATAATGAATAAACCATATGTTTATTCAGAGTCCAAAAGAAAATTTTATCATTTCTCGAAAGTCAAATAATATGTACACCTGAATGAGAAATAAACAAATAATTGAAATAAGAGTTTCTTTGTATAAATTGTTATCCATGCAATTATATCATGGAACCAACTCCCATTCGTACTACATGATCCTTAAAATTCTTAAGCTGGCCCGACGGCTATAAAGGATGTTGCAGGCCCTTCTTTGCTACCTCCAAAGTTTCACTTTTGAGTCATCTGAAGGGTGAAACTGTTGGGTTTTAGTCCTTGATGAACAGCAGTGGGAACAACCTCGCTGGAGAAGAAACCTGGCACTACAAAAAATTCACAAAATTGCGACCCATGAAATCTGCGACGCCATTTAGCGACGCAAATTTTCATTGCAAAATAATGATAAAATTGCGACGCAATTGCGACCTATGAAATCTGCGACATAATTTAGCGACTCATTAAATCAGTCGCTAATTAGCGACGAATTTAGCGCTCCAAAAAATTTCATCGCAAAATAGCGACACATATAGCGACTCATAATGATGCGTCACTGTTTACGTTATGCGTCGCTGTTTAGCAACGCAATTTCATGCGTTACTGTTTAGCGACGCATAATTGCGTTGCTCTTCAGCGATGCATAACGATGCATCGCTAAATAGAGACGCATTAGCAACGAATTAGTATGTGTCGCTAAATAGGGTTTAGGGTTCAGTGGTTCAAGGATATGCTTTCTTCAATTCTAAAGGATTTCAAGCTCTGCATGGAAGCTGTTTGTACTATATATCGCCAATCAGTCAAGGAATCAGTAAAGGGAAAACGACATCCCAACAGCACTTTATGATGCTAGATTCGATGATGCTTCTGAAAGAGAAGTTGCTGATGATTTAGCTTCTAATGGAGATTTTGCTAAGAATTATTGTAGAAAGGAAACTACGAACTGGGACATTAGGAAGATATGCTTTCTTCAATTCTAAAGGATTTGAAGCTTGCATGTAAGCTATTTGTGCTATATATCGCCAATCAGTCAAGGAATCAGTAAAGGAAAAATGACATCCCAACAGCACTATATGATGCTGGATTCGATGACACTTCTGAAAGAGAAGCTGCTGATTTAGCTTCTAATGGAGATTTTGCTAAGAATCATTGCAGAAAGAAAACTATGAACTGGGACAGTTAGGAAGATATGCTTTCTTCAATTCTATAGGATTTGAAGCTCTGCATGGAAGCTGTTTGTGCTATATATCGCCAATCAGTCAAGGAATCAGTAAAGGGAAAATGACATCCCAACAGGAAATTTAGCACTTTTGATGCATACAAGTATGGTCATTCTGTTGAAAGCTTGATTCTTTTAATATTCTTTCATAGTAGAATTGTGCAATACTTTTCAAGGCTTCCGATGAGCTGCGTTTCTTGGGAGTCTCCATCGGTCTGGGAGAAAGAGGTTCTCCTATGACCTTCTTCAGCGCGGTCTCTTTATGGAGATCAGAGAGTTCCTTGCTCCATCCCTCTTCCGCCCCGGGTTTCCAATGGATCTCGTGCACGGTGACAGGGGTTGCAGCTAGAGAGTAGGAAGAGAGTGACATCTCGCCCGGTAAAACTCCCTTCGAGCCCTTTCGGTGACGATAGCGCAGGTTCCATGGCTTTACTGCGCGTAGGAAGAAGACGATGGTCCGCAAAGGCTCCCTCTCCTAAATAGAACCATAATTCTCCATCACCCATCACCATCATGGTAGGCCCTTACCCGTACGTCTCCTGATTTAGGGGACAGACGGGAGCGGCACAAGGCCGAGCCTGACCGCCCGTTCGGCCAACTGGGAGGTAACCCGCGATAAGAGATCGAAGCGCAACTGAGGGCAACGGAGGGGAGAAAAGGGCAGCACCACCGCCCACGGGAGGTTCCCGAACGAAGCCATGTAACATCGCGGCCACCCACGTACGTCACAACGGGGCTCCAGCAAAACGAGCGGCATAATTTCTATATATATCGATATATAAAATTATCACTATATAATTTTAAATATTATACTCTATAATAATTAATGAATATAATTAATATTATAAAATATTAATTTTTAGCGATTCATTAAATCAGTCGCTAATTAGCGACGGATTTAGCGACTCCATCGTTGAATAGTGATGCATCTTCATGCGTCGCTGTGTAGCGACGCAATTATGCGTCGCTGAATAGCGACACATAACGATGCGTCACTATTCAACTACGCATAGTGTTGCATCGCTAAACAGCGACGCATTAACAACGAATAAGCATGTGTCGCTAAATAGGGTTTTAGGGTTCTGTGATTCAGGGATTTGGATATCAAGTTCTGCATAAAAGCTGTTTGTTTGTGCTATATATTGCCAATCAGTCAAGGAATCAGTAAAGGGAAAACGACATCCCAACAGCACTATATGAAGCTAGATTCGACGATGCTTTTGAAAGAGAAGCTGCTGACTTAGGTTCTAATGGAGATTTTACTAATAAGAATCATTGTAGAAAGGAAACTATGAACTGGGACAGTTAGGAAGATATGCTATCTTCAATTCAAAAGGATTTCAAGCTATGCATGGAAGCTGTTTGTGCTATATATCGCCAATCAGTTAAGGAATCAATACAAAGTAAACGACATCCCAACAGCACTATAGGAAGATATGCTATCTTCAATTCAAAAGGATTTCAAGCTCTGTATGGAAGCTGTTTGTGCTATATATCGCCAATCAATAAAGGAATCTGTAAAGGAAAATGACATCCCAACAACACTATATCATGCTGGATTCGACGACGCTCCTGAAAGAGAAGCTGAAGATTAGCTTCTAATGGAGATTTTGCTAATAAGAATCATTGTAGAAAGCAAATTTGCGTCGCTAAACAATGATGCGGAGGAAGAGGCTTCCGATGGGAAAGATATCATACCCAGGTTCAAGGCTTTCGATGAGTTGCGTTTCTTAGGAGTCTCCATCGGTCATGGTGGAAGAGGTTCCTATGACCTTCTTCAGCGCGGTCTCTTTATAGCCTGCAGCGCCTGCCACGAGAAGGAAGCGGACATGTAACATAGCGGCCGTACGTCACCCCGGGGATCCAGTCAAACGAGTAACATAAATTTCTTTATATATTTCGATATATAAAATTATCACTATATAATATTATATATAATAAACTATAATAATTACTAAATAAAAATAATATTATTATAAATTATTAATTTTTAGCGATGCATAAATGCATCGCTATATAGCGACACATTCGAAATGCGTCGCTACATAGCGATGCATTCGAAATGCGTCGCTGTTTAGCGATGCATTCAATGCATCGCTAAACAGCAACACATATTTGCGTCGCTAAACAGCGATGCCATCAAATGCGTCGCTAAATAGCAACGCATCTGAATGTGTCGCTAATTTCAATTTAGGGTTTTAGGGTTTTATGGTTTGAGGGTTTTAGATTCAGGCAGAACGTGGCAACGCTGGTGCACACCGTTCAACGGGGCAGACCAACCAACCCAGCCCAATGTACAACTATGGGCTTTTTAGGTTCAAGGCTTCCGATGAGTTGCGTTTCTTGGGAGTCTCCATCGATCGGGGTGGAAGAGGTTCTCCTATGACCTTCTTCAGCTCGGCATCTTTATATCCAGCAGTGCTGGCCACGGGAAGGAAGCGGACAAGTAACATCGCGGCCGTACGTCACCCTGGGCCTCCAGTCAAACGAGCGACATAAATTTCTTCATATATTTTGATATATAAAATTATCACTATATAATATTATATATAACAAACTATAATAATTATTAAATGGAAATAATATTATTATAAATTATACATTTTCAGCGATGCATATTTGCGTCGCTAAACAATGACGCAGTCAAATGCATTGCTAAACAGCAACGCATTTGAATGCGTTGCTAAACAGTAATTTCGATTTAGGGTTTTAGGGTTTTATGGTTTGAGGGTTTTAGATTCGGGCACAACGTGGCAACGCCAGTGCACACCGTTCAACGGGGCGGACCAACCAACCCAGCCCAACGTACAACCATGGGCTTTTTAGGTTCAAGGCTTCCGATGAGTTGCGTTTCTTGGGAGTCTCCATCGATCGGGGCAGAAGAGGTTCTCCTATGACCTTCTTCAGCGCGGTATCTTTATAGCCAGCAGCGTCGGCCACGGAAAGGAAGCAGACAGTTTGAGATCGCGGCCGTACGTCACCCCGGGGCTCCAATCAAACGAGTGACATAAATTTCTTCATATATTTCAATTTATAAAATTATCACTATATATATATATATAATAAACTCTAATAATTACTAAATGAAAATAATATTATTATAAATTATTAATTTTTAGCGATGCATTGAGATGCGTCGCTGTTTAGCGATGCATTTAGAATGTGTTGCTGCAAATGCGTCGCTAAATAGCAACGCATGTGAATGCGTCGCTAAATAGCAATGCATTTGAATGTGTCACTAATTTCGATTTAGGATTTTAGGGTTTTATGGTTTGAGGGTTTTAGATTCGGGCACAATGTGGCACCGCCGGTGCACACCGTTCAACGGGGAAGACCAACCAACCAGCCCAATGTTCAACTATGGGCTTTTTAACTGCAACAACTTAAATATATGCTATTGGAGCTAGAGTTACGTACCTCGACTGCTGGCACCAAACTTGCCTTGCAATATTGGATCCGCTTGTTAAGGGATTTAGATTGAACTAGATTGTACTCAATCCAATTATCGGACTCGAATAATCGACCGGTATTGTTACTTATTGTCACTACCTCTCCATGTCAGGATTGGGTAATTTGCGCGCCTGCTGGCTTACTTAGATTTGTAGCCATTTCTTAGGCTCCTTCTACTGTATTGAACCGTAATTCTTCGTCAACCGTTATGATATCATGCATGGTAGGCCCCAACCCGTCTCCTGATTTAGGGGAAATATGTACGGGAGCGCCACAAGGCCGAGGCGGACCGCCCAATCAGCCACCTAGGAGAGGTAACCCGCGATAAGAGATCAAAGCGCCACCGAGGGCGATAGAGGGAGAAAGGGCTAGCACCGCCGCCCACGAAAGGTTTCCGAAGGAAGCGGACATGTAACATCGCGGCCACCCACGTCACCCCGGGCCTCCAGCGAAACGAGCGGCATAGATTACAATATATCAATATATAAAATTATCATTATGTAATATTAAATATAATAAAATATAATAATTACTTAATAAAATTAATATTATAAAATTAATATTTTAAATTATTTAGCGATGCATTAATTTTGCGTCACAAATTGCGACTCATTATTGCATCGCTAAATTTTGCCAAGTTGGGGTTAAGGTGGTAATTTAGCGACGTAATTAGCGACTCAATCAGCGACGCACTCTATGCGTCGCTGATTAGCGACGGATTAGCGATGCAAATATGCGTCGCTAATCCTAATTAATAAACCCCCCCTTCTTCTTCCTCACGATTTCTCCCCCCTTACCCCCGCACCCCCCCAACTGGTCTCCCTCCCTCTTTCTCCTCCTCCCTCTTCCCCACCTCCGGTGGCACTTCGGCGGCTCTCCGGCACCCGACCACCTCACCGGTGATGCCTATTTCCGGATAAACCTCCCCTCCCCCCCATTTCCCCCCCCCCCCCCCCCTCCCTCTCGTTCCGGCCGTGGCCGTCGTCTCCGGCCATGGCCGGCCGTGGCCTGGCCACGGTAGCCAGGCCACCGTTAAAAAAAAAAGGCAGGAGGGGGGTGGTTTTCCCCACCCCGACCCCCACCCGTTGCCGACCACGGCCGTGGCCATCGTCTCTGGCCACGGTGGCCAGCTTCCCCACCCCCTCCCGTTGCCGGCCATGGCCACAACCGTGGCCGTCGCCTCCCCCCACCCCCTTTTGTTGCTGGCCACGGCCATGGCCGTCGTCTTCAGCCACGGTGGCCAGGCCACCATTAAAAAAAATTAGAGGGGAGGGTTTTTTCCACACCCTCCACCCCCCCCCCCCCCCCCCCCCCCCCCCTCCCGTTGCCGCCCACGGCTACAACCGTGGCCGTGGTCTCCGTGGCCGTGGTCCATGGCCTGGCCACGGTGGCCAAGCCACCGTTTAAAAAAAAGGGGGGGGGGGTTTCCCCACCCGTTGGTGGCCATGGCCGTGGCTGTAGCCAGCGTCTCCAGCCACGGCCGAGGCCTGGCCACGGTGACAAGGCCACCGTTAAAAAAAAGGGGTTTTTTCCCCCACCCCTCCCATGAAAAAAGAAAAAATAAAAAGGGGTTTTTCCCCCCTTTCCAGCCATGGCAGTGTCGTCGTCGCTGGTCACGGCCGTAGCCAGGTGGCTGCCGGCCGCGGCCTGGCCACGGTGGCCGATCCACGAGCAGGAAAAAAAATAATTTCAAACCCTCCTAGAAGCCCCGTTCGGCTATTTTTTAGTTAAAAAAAAAAATTTATTACAAAATATTATTTATAATATTACAAAATATATTGCATAACTAATTTTACTGATTAAATTATTTAATTAATATTATTAAAATATTATTAGTAAGTTATTTTGATATTTTAATCTTAATAATTTATTCAATCATATTATTATATCACTTAAATTTAGAAAACCCCTATATTAATATCATTATATATAATAATAATATATTACAATAAAATTAGAATACACTATAGTATTATATTAATATTTTATAAAAAATTATATTATGTGATATTATAATATTAGAATATAATGATTTTATAATATCATTATATTGAACTATTTTGTGTTTGATGAAATTTTAAAATAAAATCGAAATAGTTTTCTTCATGCATGTCATATTGTAAGAATGTTGTTATAAGTTAATGTTACAATATTAAATTTAATATTATATCCATCATCACCCATAAAAAAATTATAATAATCTCATTATAAATTAACAAGAAATTATGATTTAATTCAATATTAGGATTTTTTGTTATAAAATATGAAAAATAAAATTTATTATCCTTTAACTTATAATATTTACTATGATCATAAAAAAGTATGTTTATGATAATTATATTATGTCATAATATTAATAATATCATATTATAATATATATTAACTTATATTAGTTCATAATATTATAATTTAATATAATAATAATAAATTATGTTATTCTAATAAATAATGATTGCAATATAACATCATTGTAGTATTTGCTAATTAGTGATTCTGATCGATAGTAAATTAATTAAAGAAATTGCTTTACGATTAATTAGTGCTTCTGTTTTAAATTAAATCAGTCATAATTGATTAGAGGTTTTTATATAGTCATGGTTCAATTTCTCAGTCTATTAAACTATTCATGGCAGTTTACTGGTGAACATCTGACATATGTTATTCCATCTTATTGTCATTATGAAATTGTTGTGAATTAGGCTTTGATTTAAGTTACAATTCCTTCATATTGGGATATGTTATATTGAGAATTAGATTATATGGTTTTAATAGATGTGCCACGGTTGATATGTTATTGAAAATTTCGATCCAGCCTGTCTAATATTGAAACCATAGTATTATTAGATATTACTATGCATAACTATTGGATTAAGGTAATTATCTTTGACATAATATCAGTCTTATAAGTTAGCGACTATAGACCACAATCAAAATATGTAAATAGTCAAGAGAACTTTTTCACAAGCATAAGTTCGATTGTTTTTCTTAAGAATATTATATCTCTCAGCACTGAAATCTTTAGACCCGTTTGAGAATTTGCAAGACGTAGTCTTACAAAGTCTTAAATTGTCCTAGTGGATAGTTTGAGATTATTTTTTGCGATATGCTAGTCTGCTATTAATTATCGTTTGTTGATATTGTGGTTTGTATTTCCTCATACGTTCTCCTAGTGTGGCATATATGCCACACATTTAGGAGAACATATGGAAAATGCTGCTGAAATTTCAACGTAAACGATGATAATGAATAGCAGAATATCATATCATAGAATATAATCTTAAATGGGATAGGGCCTTACCTTTTAGATATGAAGTAAAGGTGGAATTAATTTAGGACACTTGCATGCTTGTGAAGTCTCACGAACTCCACGTGGTGCGGCCTGGCAAAGTAGGGACCTTAGCGGGGCTTGCCTAATCAATTGATTGCAATCATTAAAAATAAAATTGATCTATTGTTATAAATTTTTTAAATAGTTATTATTTACTTTGGATGTGTAACATAACTAATTTAGTTATAAAATTATTAATACTAATATTGTTTTATATTATGGTTTTCTTGATTGGTTTACCAGAAAATTGTATAAGTTATTCAAAAATGAGCGGACCTCGCTCGTGGATCTATGCAAGAGTAAAAGATGGCTTGCTTAATCCAGATTTTTTGAATGGATTGGAAGAATTTATTGGATTTGCATGTAGCCAACCCGAATGGATGGATGGGCCTAGGATTAGGTGCCCCTGCAACTTATACAGGTGTCAGAATAAAGCGTACATGGATGTTAAAGCTGTGAAGGTGCATTTGTGTAAAAAGAGGTTTGTTCCTGGGTATGATATTTGGTACTGTCATGGTGAAACAGAGGACATGGGTGCAACTGTCACAAGCCAACAAGTTTCAATTCCCATTGATGAACCATGTGCGAATTTAAACAGATATGAAGAAATGGTGATGAATGCATCGGGTAATGAATTCAATCAGAATACATTTATGGAAGAACCAAATCCAGATGCATAGCAATTTTATGATATGCTTCATGCTACAAATCAAGAATTGTATTATGGTTGTGAGAGTCATTCCCAATTGTCTATGGCTGCTCGGTTATTGAATATTAAGGCAGAACATAGATTATTGGAAAAGGCGTTCAATGCTGTAGCTGGATTAATGAAGGAAGTTTTGCTAAATGATAATGTTTTAGCAGATAGTTTTTACTCAACGAAGAAGTTGTTGCATGGCCTTGGGCTCCCAGTTAATAAGATCGATTGTTGCTTGAACAATTATATGTTATATTGGGGTGAAGACTTAGACCTAAGATGTTGTAAGATTTGTGGGCAATCAGGTACCAACGATGAAGGGGGTGCTAGTACAAGTAGGAGGAAGAGTGTGCCTTACAAGAGGATGCATTACTTTCCTCTTACTCCACACCTGCAAAGATTATACAGATCTGAGGTTACAGCTGCTGATATGAGATGGCATGCCGAACATAATCTAAAGAAGATGAAATGCGACATCCATCAGATTCAAAAGCTTGGAAGCATTTCAATGACATTCATCCTAATTTCGCCGATGATATAAGGAATGTGAGATTAGGCCTTTGTACCGATGGCTTCCAACCATTTGGTCAAGCGGGCCGACAATATTCTTGTTGGCCCGTGATACTGACTGTATATAACCTTCCTCCATGGAAGTGCATGAAAGATACTGCAATGTTTTTGATAGTTTTGGTTCCAGGACCATCAAATCCAAAGGAAAAGATTGATGTGTTCCTGCAACCATTGGTGGCCGAATTGAAAATGTTGTGGAAACTGGAGTCATGGCCTACGACATTTCAATGAAATAAAATTTTATCATGAGAGCTGCTTCGATGTGGACAATCAGTGACTTCCGGCATATGCAACGTTGTCTGGTTGGAGCACTGCTGGGTGTATGGCATGCCCTTTCTGCATGAATGATTCTGATGCATTCACATTGCAGAAGAGTGGTAAGCAGTCATGCTTTGATAATCATAAAAAGTTCTTGGCTTCAAATCATCCTTATAGACAGAACTTGATCGCCTTCCGGAAGAACAAAGCAGTCATAAAATCTACCGAACCGGTTAGGTCTGGCACATATATTTGACACTATAGAGCTTTTGGGCTTGAGGTATGCTTGGGAAGCCGATGCAGATAGAGTAAATGATCGTATATGTAAAGAACACAACCGGAAGAAACGGAGTGTTATGATATTGAGAAAAATTTCTTTGATAATATATTTAATACGGTGCTAAACATCCCAAAAAAAACCAAAGATACTGCAAAGTCGAGAGAAGAACTTAATTAGTACTGCAGAAGAGCTGATTTGTGGAGGAATGCTGACGGGACCTATCCTAAAGCCTGTTACACTCTTGACAGAAATTCATGAGAAGTTTTATGTAACTGGGTTAGAGGGTTAAAATTTCTAGATGGTTATGCTTCAAATATCAGTAGGTGTATGGACATGCATAAGCTCAAGTTGTTTGGCATGAAGAGTCATGACTGCCATATTTTCATGTAGAGGTTATTGCCTATAGCTTTTCGTGAGTTGCTTCCGCACCATGTGTGGAAGGCATTGACGGAGCTCAGCTTGTTCTTCAAGGAGTTATCTACCGCAGTCATTACTTCTGCATCCATGGCAAGGCTTGAGGAAGAAATTTTAATTATTTTATGCAAGCTGGAGTGAATATTTTCTCCAAGTTTTTTTGACTCAATGGAGTATTTACCGGTTCACTTGCCATACGAAGCGAGTATAGCTAGTCCCGTGCAGTATCGCTGGATATATCCTTTGGAGAGGTAAATATCTTAATAATCGGTAGTACATGTTGATATTTAAAATTTTATTTCATTGCGAGAAAGTTAGTTTATTCTATTTCTTACATGTACATGTAGGTACCTTAAGAAGTTAAAAAATAATGTGCATAATAAGGCAAGGGTTGAAGGTTCTATATGCAATGCACACATAGTTGAAGAAGTTTCAGCTTTTGCCTCTCATTACTTCGAGAGTCACGTCCACACGAGGAGTGTCGTAATGATGACGTATGTGTGGACGAAGGACAACCTAATGATGGTAGAATATTAGTTTTTAAAGGTATGGGTCATTCATTTGGGAGGCAGAGGTCAAAAGATTTGAGCGATGTAGAGTATAATGCAGCACATTATTACATCCTAATGAACTATAGAGAAGTCGATCCATACATTAAGTAAGTATACACTTCACTACTTTAAATTATAATATACCTCACTATTTAATTGCTAACAGAAGATCTAATTGTTCTCATCCCTTTAGGATGTTTTGTGATAGACAACGACAGATGAATCCCAACATCAGTCAAATTACCATTGGGCAGAAGTTAGAAACAGAGTTGCTTACTGGTTTTATGCTCAATCAATTGCAATAATGGCTTTTATTTTTCGAATTGGTTGTGAATAGCTTATTACTTTTTAGGTAAACGGTCAATGGTTTACAATCGATAATATTTTCATTAAATGTCTAGCGCAATGGCCATTGAAGACTGTAACAACCTCTACTGGCTACTTTGTTAATGGATATAAATTTTAAATTGAACGACTAGCGTCTTCAAGAGGCACACAGAACTAGGGTGTGTGTGTCAAAGGAGAAAGTGTTAGCAAATATGATGGATTATTATGGAAAGTTAGTAGAGGTGGTTGAAGTTGAATATCCCGGTTGGCCTATAAAATGAACCGTATTGTTTCGTTGTGATTGGTTCGATCCGACAGTTCCTATGGGTAAAAGGGTTCATAACGACTACAATCTAGTTGAAGTTAACCATCGCCGAAGATTGCAGAAATATTAACCATTTTCCTTGCATCCCAAGCTCAGCAAGTGTTTTACTGCAGATATCCAAGTTTGTGCAATGACAAGCGAGATTGGTGGGCTGTTTCCAAAATCCTTTCACGTTCAGCAATCATATTAGACGAGAGTTCATCAAGTCAATCACCTGAGTGCCCTGCATTTCAAGAGGATAAGATGGAAATGCATGCAATTGAGGATGATACAAGGGCTCCTGAAATATCAGTTGAAGATCCAAATGGTTATGTCCAAGAAATTGAGGATGCAAATGTTTGATTTCCTTCCGATGATAATGACACATAATCACAATCAGATACGGCATCGGATGTTGAACCAACATTTGACAAAACAAATGACATTGATTAAGCATAGAGGTTTATTCAATTTTAATTTATTTTTATAAGTACTAATTTTTTTCATATTCAATCATTATTTGTAATTATATTGCATGGTTCTTTAGTATTTTTAGTATGTTGGGCTGAGATAGATCTTTCGCCGATGGATAGGGCGAGCAGGGACGTGGCCCTACCGCATCAGATCACTTCATGAGCATTGGAGATGGAGAGTTCAGATCTGCAGCCTTCGAGTCTCATAGCCGATCGGCACAGACATCTGAGAGTTCATCCCACGTTGGCCGCACCGTACTTCGACTGGATGTTGATGGGCAATAAGTATATAATAATTGTAAATATATGTTTATATGTTACTGTGCATTTACTTATAAATATGATTTTTTTGTAGCTTTATTGAGCAGCTTTCTGTATCCAGATCAGCTCCATATTCCAAATCCATGCTGATCCCACTGGCTACGATTGGCATCATGTATCTGCGGCCATGAGGGAGTTATATTTTTCAGAGTTTCATGTAAACTTATTAAATACAATTTATTACTGATTTAAAATAACTTAATCTTAATATATTCTTAAACTAACTATTTATTTAAAGGTAGAAAAAGTTTAAGTGGGACTCAACCATCCATGATGCCGTTAGGGCAGCATGGAATGTCTTGCGGCACGTCGATACTCCGACATGCTTCATCGTTGGAGGAGATCGGGTGATCGCCCAGTGCATGTGCCGAGGATATTTGGCATGACTGGCAGTAGGTGTGGCAGTCTGAGGCCTGGCAAAGGAGGTCCGCATCAGCTACCACGAACCGCTAATCCGAGAAGGCCGGTCGTGGTACGGATCTCTCCTGCCACACTGCAGGGTCCATTTCCATTCAGGAGCACAGACGTCGTATGATAAAAAAAATAAATAATTTAATTACTAATTTAGTCATTTGCAAATACTTACATTTATATCATTTCTTCTGCTTTTGTAGTCTGAGCGGGAGGGCAGAGATCCTGGTGAGTTCAACCTATTAAGGGCGACACACACCAGGAAGGACGGTACCTAGGTCGATGTATGATCATAGGAGGTTGCGGTAAGAAATTTGACTTATGTTGTAACTATTTAATTTGTTAACCTTTATTCAGGTTCATATAATGATTCATTTATTATTGATTCTATAATTCAAAGGCACGAGTCGAGGAGCTTCAGTCTTAGGCATCGCAGGTCGACTCCACTGATGGGGGGCCATCCGTCAACTCTCAGTAGAGGAGAGTCGACGTGTGTTTTTGGAAGCTATTGGTGCCCAGCCTCGAGACCGTAGGGTCTACAATCTGGGTGCTAAAGCTTCTAGATATTTTTTTGGCTCCACTTCACACTATTCTGGCGATATTCCTCCTGATCGTTTAGACGATATTCGAAGATCTATTACGGAGGAGGTTCGGTAGGAGCTTGCAGACATGAGAGAGCAGATGCGTCACATGCAAGATTTGGTTCGCCAAATATCGCAGGGTTTATTCCAGCCTTCGCAGTCTTCCCGTGATTGTGACAATGCGAATTCTTGATGTATTTTTTTCTATTTTGTGTATCCAAATTTTTCATTATTAATAAAATAAAATTTTATGCATTATCAAAAATTTTGTGATGAATGTTTCAATCAATATTTTTGGATATTTAGCGATAATGTTTAAATTGAATGCAATGAAATTGCATTAAGAGTTTTAAATAATATTTTATTTTTTAAAAAAAATTTTCTTGTTGCAATTTTTTTTAAAATGAATTCATAAATTGGCAACGCATATTGCGTCGCTAAATTGAATAATATTTTAATTTTTTTTAAAAAAAATTCTCGTTGTAATTTTTTTTAAAAAAATAAATTTATAAATTTGCGATGCATTTGTGACACATATTGCATCGCAATATTGCGATGCATCTCATTGCGTCGCAATATTGCGACACAATGAGATGCATTGCAATATTGGGACACAATGTGTTGCATCGCAATATTGCGACTCAAGGAGATGCATCGCAATATTGCAACGCAATTTGGGTCACAACTTTGCGATACATTGCGTCTCTAAATTGTGACGCAATTTCGAGTCACTAATGCGTCGCTAAATTGCGATGACGTATTTTTCATCGTACAATTTAGCGATGAAACTGCGACGGATACAGTTTGCGATGAAATTTAGCAACGCATTAGTGACGTATTTTGGTGTCGCTAAAATGAATTTTTCTTGTAGTGTGAGCTTTCACCCGTTGTTAACAATTAGGTGTATAGTCTCTTGATCCAAGATTAATTGGTGTAGCGGTAAAGCCTTGGCTCTTGAAAGCCCCTTTATTCCTAAATTTATTTTAATAAATCAATCTTTTGCTATTCTTGATTTTCTTCTTTGCTGGAATTAATTCCTCCCATGCCTCTTCGTCTTCGGAATTAATTGAATTAATTCCTCTGTGTCTTCCAGCATTCTTGCAATCCCACGAAGCCTCTCCTTAAAGAAAGAAACGATTGCTTCTTTAATGCACAGAACACCCGTGGCCCTCTTCACATAGCGGAACACCCGTGGAATAACACACCTGGGATCTTTACGTTTGACCCGTTGACCGCTCCTTAGAGAAATCTCATGCTCCGTGAGAGATTTCTTCCAGCGATCCTCCCTTCGTCCCACCATCAAGTAAGTGCTCCACGTTATGCAAGCCTGAATCCTCACATGAGAACGTTCCGGTTCTTTCTGTGAAGACGTGGGAATCCCACCGTGAAACGTGGGAATCCCACAAGGATCTTCACATCACGCGATCTGATGATGAGGAAGAGGGAGAGGATAGGGAGGAGATGAGAGAGAATCTGATGATGAGGAAGAGGGAGAGGATAGGGAGGAGATGAAAGAGAAAATTATCTTGGGAGAAAATAATCTATTCTCTATTCCTTCAAACCCTAGAACTAGAGTTTAAATACATTCATGAAGTGGGCCAGGCCAGACTCAACAAAAACTCCTATGGACTAACTCAATAAGATTAAACTAATCCGCAAGCCTGTGTACACCCATGACTTGATTTAATCTCAACCCTTGGACTCAATCCAGCCCAATACAAGTTATCCCCCTGGGCCTTGATAGCATCACACTAGACCCAACAATCTCCATCTTGGTGCTTTCAAGGCCTCAGCACATTCGCCGTGTCCATCAGCTGCAATCCCTATGAAAGTTGTCCCATGAAAAAACCTTGGTCAGTGCATTGCTGGATTCTTCTTAGTGTGTACCTTCACCAGCTCTAATCCACCTTCCATAAGCTCTCTGTAGTCGAAGCCTTCCTCCCGAAAGTATCCTCTAGCCATTAGTCCTGCCTTGTACCCGATACCTCCTTGCTTTGAAGGCCCTTTCTTGCACTGATAAACCCATTTGCAATCAATGGGTTTCTTTCCTTGTGGCAGCTGGATCATCTACCACGTGCCAGTCCTGTAGAGAGACTGCGTCTCCTTTGTCATAGCCTGCATCTTTTGCCATAGCCTGGACCCATCTATCTCTATCCTGGCTGTTCTGGCTCTCCAGAGCCTCCTCATAGGTATAAGGATCTTCATTCAATGTCACCAGAGCATATGACACCGAATCCTCGAAGCCGTATCGAACTGGTGGTCGCACGTTTCTCCTAGGCCTATACAGTGCAATCCCATTATCAATCCCCTACCCAGCTGCATCCTCCTGAGTCCTCTGTTCAGCTGCATCCTGCTGAACTTTCTGGCTTCTGACCCCTCTGTCAGTCTTCTCCACCTGAATCTTAAATCCTTCTAGTCCATTAGCAAATGGCATGACTCACTACAAGAAAATACTGAAATAGCGACGCAAAATTAGCGACGCAATAATGCATCGCTATATTGCGACCACATTGCGACGCCTATGTGACAACAAAAAATTGCAACGGCCTTAGCGACGCATTAGCGACTCAATTAACCAGAAAAACAAAATTAATTTTTTTAGCGACGCAAATAATGCATCGCAATATATTTAAATTAATTTTTTATAAAATATAAATATCAGAAAAAAAATATTGCGATGCAACACAGTGCGTCGCAATATTTTTAAAAGAATTAAATATATTAAATAGCGACGCATTAGCGACGCAATAAATCAAAAAATTAGAAAAATTATTTTTAATTTAGCGACGCAACAATTGCGTCGCAAATAATTTAAATGAAATTAAATTTTTTAAATATAAATTTATAAAAAAATATTACGACGCAAATCAGTGCGTCGCAATGTTTTAAAAAAAATTTAATATATTAAATAGCGACGCATTAGCGATGCAATAAACCAAAAAATTAAAAAATTATTTTTTAATTTAGCGATGCAATAAATGCATCGTAATTATTTTAAATAAAATTAAATTTTTTAAAGTATAAATATGAGAAAAAATAATTGTGTAACACAGTGCGTTGCAATATTTTTAAAAAATTAATTATGTTAAATAGTGATGCATTAGCGATGCAATAAACCAAAAAATTAATTAGAAAAATTATGTTTTAATATAGCGACGCACTTGTTGCATCGTAATTATTATAATTAAAATTAATTTTTATATAATATAATTTTTATTAAAAAATTACGATGCAACCCTTTGCGTCGCAATGTATTTAAAAAAATTAATTATGTTAAATAGCAATCAGTCTAAATCGATCGTGACTGATCGGAATAAGGGATTGGATCGATCGCAATCGTCGGATCATCGCCGATCGACCGATCGCCACGGTCCGAGATCGGTCATGGCCGATCGGGATCAGGGCTTGGATCGATCGCAACCATCGGATCATTGCCGATCGGACCGATCGCCACGGTCCAAGATCGGTCGTGGCCGATCGGGATCAGGGCTTGGATCGATTGCAACCGTCGGATCGCCAGCGATCTTGGACTGATCGCCATGGTCCGAGATCGGTCGTGGCCGATCGGGATCAGGGCTTGGATCGATCGCAACCGTCGGATCATCGCCGATCTCGGACGGATTGCAACGGTCCGAGATCGTCGTGGCCGATCAGGATCACGGCTTGGATCGATCACAACCATCGGATCGTTGCCGATCGGACCGATTGCCATGGTCCGAGATCGGTCGTGGCCGATCAGGATCGATTAGGGCTTTGATCGATGGCAACCGTCGGATCGATGTCGATCGGTGCGATTGCCACGATCCGAGATCGGTCATGGACGATCGGGATCAGGGTTTGGATCGATTGCAACCGTCGGAACCATGCCGATCGGACCGATCGCCATGGTCCGAGATCAGTCGTGGCCAATCGGGATCAGGGCTTGGTTCGATCGCAACCGTCGGTTCGTCAGCGATCTTGGACCGATCGCAACAGTCCGGGATCGGTCGTGGCCGATCGGGATCATGGCTTGGATCGATCGCAATCGTCGGATCGTCGCCGATCGGATTGATCGCCTTGGTCCGAGATTGGTCGTGGCGGATCAGGATCAGGGCTTGGAGCGATGGCAACCATCGGATCGATGCCGATCAGTCCGATTGCCACGGTCCTAGATCGGTCGTGGATGATCGTGATCAGTGCTTGGATCGATCGCAACCGTCGGATCGCCAGTGATCTTGGACCGATCGCAACGGTTCGGGATCGGTCGTGGCCGATCGGGATCAGGGCTTGGATCGATCGCAACCGTCGGATCGTTGCCGATCGGACCGATCGCCACGGTCCGAAATCGGTCATGGCCGATCGGGATCAGAGCTTGGATCGATTGCAACCATCGGATCGCCAGCGATCTTGGACCGATCGCCACGGTCGAGATCGGTCATGGCCGATCGGGATCAGGGCTTGGATCGATCACAACCGTCGGATCGTCGCCGATATCGGACGGATTGCAACGGTCCAAGATCGGTCGTGGCCGATCGGGATCACGGCTTGGATCGATCGCAACCGTCGGATCGTTGCCGATCGGACCGATTGCCACGGTCCGAGATCAGTCATGGCCGATCGGGATCGATCAGGGCTTCGATCGATGGCAACCGTCGGATCGATGCCGATCGTGCGATCGCCACGGTCCGAGATCGGTCATGGACGATCGGATCAGGGCTTGGATCGATCGCAACCATCGGAACCGTGCCGATCGGGATCAGGGCTTGGTTCGATCGCAACCATCGGTTCGTCAGCGATCTCGGACCGATCGCCACGGTCCGAGATCAGTCGTGGCCGATCGGGATTAGGGCTTGGTTCGATCGCAACCATCGGTTCGTCAGCGATCTTGGACCGATCGCAACGGTCCGGGATCGGTCGTGGCCGATCGGGATCATGGCTTGGATCGATCGCAATCGTCGGATCGTCGCCGATCGGATTGGTCGCCGTGGTCCGAGATCGATCGTGGCGGATCAGGATCAGGGCTTGGAGCGATGGCAACCATCGTATCGATGCCGATCGGTCCGATCGCCATGGTCCTAGATCGGTCGTGGACGATCGGGATCAGTGCATGGATCGATCGCAACCGTCGGATCGCCAGCGATCTTGGACCGATTGCAACGGTCCGGGATCGGTCGTGGCCGATCGGGATCAGGGCTTGGATTGATCGCAACCGTCGGATCGTTGCCGATCGGACCGATCGCCATGGTCCGAGATCGGTCGTGGCCGATCGGGATCAGGGCTTGGATCGATTGCAATCGTCGGATCGCCAGCGATCTTGGACCGATCGCCACGGTCTGAGATCGATCGTGGCGATCGGGATCAGGGCTTGGATCGATCGCAACCGTCGGATCGTCACCGATCTCGGACGATTGCAACGGTCCGAGATCGGTCATGGCCGATCGGGATCACAGCTTGGATCGATTGCAACCGTCGGATCATTGCCGATCGAACCGATTGCCACGGTCCGAGATCCATCGTTCCGATCACGATCGATCGATCGATCGATCGGATCCGATGGGATCGATCACGGCTTGGATCGATCGTAATCGTCGGATCGTCGCCGACTGGGATCGATCATGGCCTGGATCAATTGCAACCGTCGGATCACTTATAATTACTCAAAAAAAAGTTATGAAAAAGTTTAAAAAAATATTAAAAAATTATTGCGACGCCGTAGCAACGCATTTTAGAAGAAAAATTAAACAAAATTACGACGCAATGTATGCGTCGCAATATTTTAGTAAATATAATTTTTATCAGTATTAATAAATAAAAAAATATAATATTGCGATGCATAATTTGCATCGCAATGATTTTTAAATAAATATATCTAATTAAAAATATTAAAAAATTATTACGATGTAATAAGGCATCGTAATTATTATCATAAATTATTAATATTATCATTAATAAATATTTAAATATTTTTGCGACTCCGTAGCGATGCATTTTAGGAAAAAATAAACATATATTGCGACGCAATGTATGCGTCGCAATTATTTTTAATAAATACAAATTTTTTCAGTATTAATAAATAAAATAAATATAATATTGTGACGCATAAGTTGCGTCACAATGTTTTTAAAATAAATATATGTAATTAAAAATTTTATAAAATATATTGCGACGCAATTTTTCATCGCAATTATTAACATTAATTATAAATATTATCATTTATAAATATTAAAAAATTATTGTGATGCCGTACGATGCATTTTTTAAAAAAAAATAAATATTGCGATGAAATATATGCATCGCAATTATTTTAAGTAAATATGATTTTTATCAGTATTAATAAATAAAAGAAATATAATATTGCGACGCAAATATGCGTCGCAATGTTTTTAAAATACATATATCTAATTAAAAATATTAAAAAATTATTGCGACGCAATTTTGCATCGCAATTATTATCATAAATTTTAAATATTATCATTTATAAATATTTAAAAATTATTGCGACGCACTGCTTGCATCGCAATTATTGTAATAAGTTATTATTTTAATTAATTAAAAATATTAAAAAAATATTGCGACGCCTTAGCGATGCAATTCTTAGAAAATAAAAATAAATTTCCGCCGGATATTGGCGCCAAGTTAGCGACGCATTAGCGACGCAATTATTGGCGTCGCTATTTTTCATAAAATTATAATAAAACCATATTAACGATGGATTAGCGATGTATTAATGCGTCGCTAATACATAATAAATTAAAAAAAAATATTGCGACCATATAGCGACGCAAATTATTGCATCGCTAATTACTTATATATAAGCCACCCTTCTCTTCTTCTTCTTCCCCGTCTTGACCTAGCCACCGCCGTGCTCTAAAAATTTCCGGCTCCCACCTCGCTGCTCTGGCGCCTCCCCTGTGGTGCTCCGGCTCCCCGGCGTTCTCATCCGACTCCGGCTTCTTCTCTCGACCAAGGTAAGCCCCCACACTCTCAAAAAAAAAAATTTTTTTTAATAATTTCCCTCCGGCCATGGCCGCTGCCGTGGCCGGCAGTGGCCTGGCCACCGTCACAAAAAAAAAAAAAAATTCTTAACAGGGGGGGAAACCCCTGCCCCCCCCCTCCTTTTTTTTTCTTGTCCGGCCACGGCCGTGGCCGCGGCCGGACAAGACGGCCACCACCGCTGCCATGGCCATCTTCTCCGGCCACTGTCACAAAAAAAAAAATTTCTTAACAGGGGGGGAACCCCCCGCCCCCCCTTTTTTTCTTTTCCAGCCACGGTGGCCAGGCCACTGTCACAAAAAAAAAAAAATTCTTAACAGGGGGGGGGGGGGGGGGAAACCCCCCCGCCCCCCCCCCCCCTTTTTTTTCTTGTCCGGCCACGGCCGTGGCCGCGGCCGGACAAGGCGGCCACGGCCGCTGCCGTGGCCATCTTCTCCGGCCACTGTCACAAAAAAAAAAATTTCTTAACAGGGGGGGGAAACCCCCCCCCCCCCCCCCTTTTTTTCTTTTCCAGCCACGGCCGCTGCCGTGGCTGGCCAGGCCACTGTCACAAAAAAAAAAAATCGTAATAACAGGGGTGGGGATGGGGAAACCCCCCCCCATTTTGTCTTCTCCGGCCACGGCCGCTGTCGTGGTTGCCTGTGGCCTGTCAAAAATTGAAAAAAAAAATTTGGTAACAGAGCCCCCCCCTTTTGTCTTCTTCGGCCACGGCCACGGTGGCCAGGCCGCAGTCCAAAAAAAAAAAATTTTGTTAGGGGGGGCCACGGAGCTGTTTGGATAGACTGATTGTTATGTCTTGATTATGCAATAATATTTGTAATGCTAGATAGAAAGTCTTGTTGTATTATTATTTAATTTGCATAATATTTATGCAATAATTAATTTAAGCAGAATGTTTATACAATAGTATTTGTGCATTTGTACTTATTTACATTTGTTATGTCTTGATTATTTATATTCTGCTGCAAACTGAATAATGCATTAAATTATGTAATGCTAAATAAAAGTTTGTTGTAATATTATTTAATTTTCAGCAACAAAGTAGTTTTCAATGATTTACATTTTAGTCTTCACAAACATTTGTATTTGACACAATAATCTTAAAAAGTTAGTGATTACATGTATAATTCACAAGAAGTTAAGAATAACAAGCATAAGTTCAATTGTCTTCGGACTTCCATAATCACAGCACTATAACCTTTAGACCCGTTTGAGAATTTGTAAGCCTTAGTCTTGCAAATTCTCAAATTGTCCTGGTGGACAGTTTGGGAATATTTCTTGCGATATGTTAGTCTGCTAGTAATCATCGTTGGGTGAGATTTCGGTTTGTATTTGCTCATACGTTCTCCTAGTGTGGCTTATATACCACACATTTAGGAGAACATATGGGCGAAATTTCAATATAACCGATCGATGATAATTAATAGCAGAATAACATATCACAAAAAATATTCTTGAATGGGATAGGGCCTTACCTTATAGACATGGAGTGAAGGTAGAATTATTTAAGACACTTGAATTCTTATGAAGTCTCATGATTAAACGCACCGCCTTGCAGCCCGACCCAAACTCAAGCCATCCCATTAGCCATGAACCTGTGCATCGGTCCTTGCTAGCACGCCAAGGATCATAGCCGTGGCTCGCCCTTGCATGGTAGGGACCTTAGTTGACTAAAAAAAATTGGTTTACTTATAAATGATTTAAATGGTTTGTTATTAACCTTAGTTGTGTCCAAGAAATAATTTAGTTTTATATTTAGTAATACTAATATAGTTTTATTTTGTGGTTTCATTTAATGATTTACCAGACTTTGTATAAGTCGGTCAAAAATGAGCGGGGCTCGCTCGTGGATGTATGCAAGGATAAAAGATGGCTTGCTTAATCCAGATTTTCTGAATGGATTGGAAGAATTTATTGCATTTGCATATAGCCAACCTGACTGGATGGATGGCCCTAGGATTAGGTGCCCATGCAACTTCCACAGGTGTCAGAATAAAGCCTACAGAGATGTAGAAACTGTTAAGGTGCATTTGTGTAAGAAGGGGTTTGTTCCTGATTACTATGTTTGGTACTATCATGGTGAACCAGAGGATATTCCAGCAGCTGTTATAGGCCAACAAGAGTCAATTCCCGTAGATGAACCATTTGTGAATTTAAACACATATGAATAAATGGTGATGAATGCATCGGGTAGTGAATTCAATCAGAATACATTTATGGAAGAACCAAATCCAGAAGCACAGCAATTTTATGATATGTTGCGTGCTGCAAATCAAGAATTGTATCCTGGTTGTGAGGGTCATTCCCAGTTGTCTACAGCTGCTTGAATGTTGAATATTAAGGCAGAACATCGATTATCAGAAAAGGCATTCAATTCTGTAGCTGGGTTAATCAAAGAAATTTTGCCAAATGACAATGTTGCGGCAGACAGTTTTTACATAACAAAGAAGTTGTTGCGTGGGCTTGGGCTCCCAGTTAATAAGATCGATTGTTGCTTGAACAATTGTATGATATTTTGGGATGAAGACTCAGAGCTGAGATGGTGTAAGATTTGTGGGCAATCGAGGTTCAAAAACACCGAAGGAGGAGCCGGTACAAGTAGGAGGAAAAGTGTGCCTTACAAGAGGATGCATTACTTTCCTCTTACCCCACGCCTGCAGAGATTATATAGATATGAGGCAACAGCTGCTGATATGAGATGGCATGCCGAACATGAATCTAAAGAGGATGAAATGCGGCATCCATCAGATTCAAAGGCTTGGAAGCATTTCAATGAAAATCATCCTGATTTCGCTGAAGATATAAGGAATGTGAGATTAGGTCTTTGTACCGATGGTTTCCAACCATTTGGTCAAGCGGGCAACAATATTCATGTTGGCCTGTGATACTGACTGTATATAACCTTCCTCCGTGGAAGTGCATGAAAGATACTACAATGTTTTTAACCGTTTTGGTTCCAGGACCATCAAATCCAAAGGAAAAGATTGATGTCTTTCTGCAACCGTTGGTGGCCGAACTGAAAATGTTGTGGGAAATAGGAGTCGTAGCCTATGACATTTCTATGAAACAGAATTTCTTAATGAGAGCTGCTTTGATGTGGACAATAAGTGATTTTCTGGCATATGCAATGTTGTCCGGTTGGAGCACTGCTGGACGTCTGGCATGCCCTCATTGCATGTATGATTCGGATGCATTTACATTGCAGAAGAGTGGTAAACAGTCATGGTTTGATAACCATAGGAAGTTCTTGCCCCCAAATCATCCTTACAGGCGTAACTTGATCGCCTTCCGGAAGAACAAAGCAGTCACAAAATTTGCCGAACCGGTTAGGTCCGGCACGGATCTATTTGATTTTATAGAGCATTTGGGGTTGATGTATGCATGGGAACCGGATGTAGATAGAATAAATGGCCGTATATGTAAAGAACATAACTGGAAGAAGCGAAGTATATTTTGGGATTTGCCTTATTGAAGCACAAATCTCATCCGGCACAACTTGGATGTTATGCATATCGAGAAAAATTTCTTTGATAACATATTTAACACGGTGCTAAACATCCCGGGAAAAACAAAAGATACTACAAAGTCAAGAGAAGAACTTAATCAGTACTGCAGAAGAGGTGATTTGAGAAGGAGTGCTGATGGGACCTATCCTAAAGCATGTTACACTCTTGACAGAAATTCACGAGAAGTTTTATGTAACTGGCTTAGAGGGTTACAATTTCCAGATGGTTATGCCTCAAATATCGGTAGGTGTGTGGACATGCATAAGCTCAAGTTGTTCGGCATGAAGAGTCACGACTGCCATGTTTTCATGCAACGGTTATTACCTATAGCTTTTCGTGAGTTGCTTCCGCAACATGTCTGGAAGGCAATTATGGAGCTCAGCTTATTCTTCAAGGAGTTATCTGCCGCAGTCATTACTTCTGCATCCATGGCAAAGCTTGAGGAGGAAATTCCAATTATTTTATGCAAGCTTGAGCGAATATTTTCTCCCAGTTTTTTGACTCAATGGAGCATTTACCGGTTCACTTGCCATACGAAGCGAGCATAGCTGGTCCCGTGCAGTATTTCCTTCCGATGATAATGAAACTGATTCGCAATCCGATACGGCATCGGATGTTGAACCAATATTTCACGAAACAAATGACACCGATTAAACATAGAGGTTTTTAAAATTTAACTTTTTTTTATAAGTGTTAAATTCTTACATAGTCAATCATTAATCATAATTTAATTGTGTGAATCTTTAGTATTTTCAGTATGACGGGCAGAGGTAGATCTACCGACGACAGACGGAGTGAGCAGGGACGTAGCCCTGCTACATCAGATCACATGAGCGTTGGAGATGGAGAGTTTGGATCTCCAGCAAAGGCGCAGCCTTCGATCTCTCCAGCAGTATTACCATCCAGCCGATCGGCACATACCTCCGAGAGTTCTTCCATCATCGGCCGCACTGTACTTC
>UESW01003290.1:88407-117351 GCA_900491605.1 Calamus simplicifolius | reverse complement strand
AGGGCAGCTTCGTCTTCCAGGGCGAGGAGCGGTTCCCATGAGGGGACCGCCTCCACTGTCACTTCCGTCGACCTTGCAACCTTTAGGGCAGCCTATAACATACCTAAAGAGGTGCGACTGATCGCATCGGGCCCCAACGACAGGGTAACCTCTCCCCACGGGGGATAGCCCTTTATGAGAAGTTTTTTAAGGCCAGTCTTCGTCGTCTTCCTCTTCACCCCTTCATTCATCAATCTCCTTGATAGGTATGAGTTGGTCCCAGCTCAACTAGTCCCCAATTCCATTAGGGCCATCTGTGCCTTCTTGGTGCTGACCCGCCTCAAGGTCTCCAAGTAACGTTTCCCTCTTTCGCAGCCTATATACCATTCGGGCTCAATCCGGCTGGTGGCTATTTGCCCCCGCCGGGTAGGGCCCTCAGGTTAGGTCTCCCTTCGTCCATAAAAGGGTGAAATCCCGTTTCTTCTTCGCCGAAGTGGAGGGGATAAGGAGGAATGTGGTACACCCAATACTGAGGCTAACAAGAACATCTCGGTAGTTCCGAGAGATCAAGAAGCCTTCAATCTTCTCCTGGCAACCGAACTCCCATCATACCGAGAGATATATCGGAGGACAACTCGACATGCCGGCATCACCCCTATGACGGTGAGGGTCTCTTTAAAGATGACATTTTCCTTTCGATCCCTTCTCTCTTTTCTGTCTTTTCTTTTTTTCTTTTTTTTTTTAACACATTCGTTCTCGTGCAGCTATGAAGATCAACATCCGGCCGGGGCCTTTCACAAAGCCGCTCTTAAGAAGAGAAAAAAAAAATGATGGAGCTGAGGGGTCAAGAAAAAGGCCTCGATCCCAATCGCCGCCGTCCCCGGGATGTCCCCACGCTTCCAACTCCATCGCCCCCTCCTTGTCGATCTCCTATGCAACCGTCGCCACGGCCTCCACGACGGTCGCCTACTCCGCTGCCGCTGGACATCACCAAGCTTCCTACTCATCGCCCCCTCCTTGTCGATCTCCTACACAATCATCGCCACGGCCCCCACAACGGTCGCCTACTCCGCTCCGCCGCGACGATCTCCTGCACCGCTGCCCCCATCGGAGTCTGCTGACCAGGCTCCGGGTACACTGCTAGAGGAGTCAAGGGCTCATGTTAGCCAGGCGACTGAGTGCCCGAGTCCATCAACCACCAGGCCGGCCCCGAGGATGGTCCTCGGCCAGTAGAGAGGCTCCGATTGATAAGAGGCAGAAGGCCGTCGTCGGCTATGAGGCCCGCAGCGCCGCATCCGAGCCAATAGGGGACAGGATGGGACCGGTCTCCTCGCGACCGTCTCTTATGAACCACTCCCACCTCGCCAAGAAGCTGCTGTCAGCGGCATCTACCCCTGCGATTCGGGAGGAAATAATCTGGACCAACTCCCGGATCCTGTTCAAAGATGGTCAGACGGCCATGCTCCGGGTAAGTAGCGTTTACCTTCTAATCCTGTTCATTTTCCATGTACCCACTCTAGGTAACTGACATTGGCCTCGATGTGTAGATGGTAAATATCTTCAACCATGCCCAAGCCCTGGTCGCCAGCGGGGAGCGTCGACTCGATCGCTATCGACGAGAAGCCTTTGAGTGCCGCGTCGAGCTACGAAGGCTGAAGACGCTCTCAAATTGGCTCAGGCTGGAGAAGCGGAGAGGCTCGATAGTCCGGTCCCAAGCGGAGGCCAAAACGACAACGACGCAGCAACAATACGCAAAGCCCTCGAGCGCGCTCTCACCGCTGAGGGAAGTTGATGGCCCCGAGGCAGAATTGACCGATGTCAAGGCCCAGTTCAAGTGGCCAAATCCGAGCTGAGATCCTCCGAGGAGAAAACGGAAATCGCCGAAGAGGTGGCCCACCTGGCTGACATCAAAACTGCTAAGGCCGCGGAGGCAGTGAAGGCCGCCGATAAGAGGGCAGCCGAGGCCGAAACGGCGGCTTGGGCCGCCGTGGAAAACATGGCTGAGGGCGAGGAAAGCCGTGAAAGATTGCAGGAACTCTCCAGTCTTTCCCAATGAGGTGGCCGAGGCAGGGAGGAAAGCCGTGGAGAACTACCGGAACTCTCCAGCCTTTGCCAATGAGGTGGCCGAGGCGGGGAAGAAAGCCGTGGAGAACTACAGGAATTCCCCGATCTTTATTGAGGAGGTGGCTAAAGCGGGTGCCGACGCCTATCTTCAGGGTTTTCACGCTGCCGAGATAAGGCAGTGAAGGTCTTCGGTATCGAAGGCCTTAAGGATTTAGAACCTGAAGAAGGGACCTCGAGGATGAAGATGTCTACCAGGGTTCCACTCCGGCCAATGATACCACCTCCCTAACTAGCACCATTCCAGCGAAGGATTGAAGCCCCAACTGTGATTTGGGGATGTCTCTCCTTTTTTTTTTGCAATGTATCCAAGTCCGACAATGGTCGGTATTTTGTAAAAATTTAACTTATCTATGAAAAGAGAACACATTTTGACTCTTGTGTTGGAACCGTCGACCCCATATTCTTCTTTTTACACTGTCGACGTCTAGCTCACTAAGCCACTAGCTCATCGTAATCTATTCACGTTCTTAGGATTTGCAAGGAATCACATCAGCCCGTCCAGGGCAGGGGCCTCTTATAGTCTAAGTAGGGACGCTCTGGGGTCAGTATGCGTTGATTCTCAACCATCGATGTCAAGCTGCTGACGAGCCAAACGTCCTTGTGATCCCGATCTTTTGGCGCTGTTTTGTTGAGAGACCCCGTGATGTGGCCTCGCCAGCAAGTTTCATGCATCGTCCTATCGATAAGCATTTGGGGTAATATCATGGGAGCGATCCGATTCCGTGTCAGGGACCCTCCTGACCCCAAAGAGTATCAACGTAGGAGTTGGGCTTTGGTACCGGCATGAAAGTCGGGCTTTGGTGCCGGTGCGAGAGTCGGGCTTTGGTGCCGACACGGGAGTCGGGCTTTTGTGCCGACGCGGGAGCTGGGCTTTGGTGCCGACGCGGAGCCGAGCTTTTGTGCCGACGTGGGAGTCGGCTTTTGTGCCGATGCAGGAGCCGGGCTTTTGTGCCGAGGCGGGAGCGGGCTTTGGTGCCGACGGGAGCCGGGCTTTGGTGCTGACGCGAGAGTGGGCTTTGGTGCCAACGCGGGAGCCGGGCTTTGATGCCGACGCGGGAGCCGAGCTTTTGTGCCGATGGGAGCCGGGCTTTTGTGCCGACGCGGGAGCTGGGCTTTGGTGCCGATGCGGGAGCCGGGCTTTTGTGCCGACGTGGGAGTCGGGCTTTGTGCCGATGTGGGAGCCGGGCTTTGTGCCGCGGGAGCCGGGCTTTGGTGCCGACGAGGAGTCGGGCTTTGGTGCCGACGTAGTAGTCGGGCTTTTGCGGCGTGATCGTGGGACAAGGAGGTAATGCGAAATGATGCGTGAGAAGTGCATTTTTATTTAAACAATTTGAAAGTGTGGAGTATCCGAACCTACAACCATTCAGTCGAGCACGTCACTGGTAGTACCGGCGAAGGTTGTCAGAATTCCAAGTTCGTGGGAGCGGCCTTCCGTTGAGTTCCTCGAGTTGGTAAGCTCCTTGGGGAAGGGCCTCTGCAACCCGGTAGGGCCCCTCCCAGTTAGGTGATAACTTCCCTCCCTCCGTTGGCCTCGAAATCTCAGCCCTCTGGAGGACTAGTCCCCGGGACGGAACGTCCGGGGTCTAACGCGGGCATTGTAATACTTTGCCGCCCTTTGTCGATAAGCGGCCATCTTGATCCATGCTTGGTCGTGCGTCTCCTCATGAGATCTAAATTGGCCCTCAGCTGGGCCGAGTTGTCTTCTTCATTGTAGGCTTCTACTCGAGGACTGGGAACCCCGATTTCCACAGGAATGATGGCTTCGGATTCGAAAACCAGACTGAACAGGGTTTCACCGGTGGGATTTCTTGGGGTCGTATGATAGGCCCACAGGACCTGGGGAAGCTCCTCCACCCACCTTCCTTTAAAGTCGTCAAGTCGTGTCCGAAGCCCTTGTAGAATTGTACGATTAATTGCTTCAGCCGCTCCGTTGGTCTGTGGGTGCCCAACAGAGGTGAATCTCTGAGTGATTCTAATTAGTTACAAAATTTCCTGAAGGGGGCATTATCAAACTGTCGGCCATTATCAGTGATGAGAGTGCTGGGAAGTCCAAAACGGCAGATTATAGACTTCCAAAAGAAGGCTCTCACTCTAGCTTCGGTTATTTTGGCTAGAGCTTCGGCCTCCACCCATTTGATAAAGTCGTCGATAGCAACTAGCAAAAATCTCCATTGTTCGGAGGCTGGAGGAAATGGTCCCAAGATGTCCATCCCCCATTGGACGAAGGGCCATGGAGCAGAGATGGGATTCAAGTGAGAGGTGTGCTACCGCTGGATGTTGGCGTGACGTTGGCAGCTGTCGCATTTCCGTACCAATTCGGCCGCGTCCTCCCACATGGTCAGCCAATAATAACCTTGACGGAGGGCCTTATATGCCAGGGCTCTGCCCCCCAGGTGATTTCCACATGCGCCTTCATGAATTTCGCAGAGGATGTAATCGGCCTTAGCATGACCAACACACTTGAGGAGGGGATACGAGAAAGACCTCCGATACAGGTGTCCATCCATTATCAGGAACTTGGAGGCTCGCCACTTGAGGAGTTTGGCCTCAGAAGAGTCCTTGGGAAGGACACCATCAGTGAGATATTGAACATAGGCGTCCATCCAAGAAGGCTTCTGTTCAAGGGGCAGGGCCTCCTCCACCGCCTCGATGCTTGGGACTAGCAAATGCTCTACGTAAGTCCTCCCCAAAGTTTCATCGGCCGAGGTGGCCAAGCGGGACAACGCGTCGGCTCGAGCATTCTCTTCCCGGGGAACATAGCTGACACTAAAATGGGCAAAGGGGAGGGACTTCGACTGGACCTTATCCAAGTAACGGGACATGATAGGATCTCGAGCTTCATATCCCCCGTGATTTGCCCCGAGACGAGTTGGGAGTCGATATATGCTCTGAGATGCTCACTTTAAGTTCACTGGCGAGCCTCATCCCTGCCAACAAGGCTTCGTACTCGGCCTGATTGTTCGTGGCGGGAAAGAGGAAGCGGAGGGCATACTCAATCGTTACATTGTCGGGACCGGGAGAATGATCCCGGCACCACTCCCTTGAGAGTTTGACGCCCCGTCCACGTGAAGGATCCAATCCTTCCTTGCATCCGCGGTCGACGCTTCCGGGGGCTTCGTCGGAGTTTCCCTAGTTTGCTCATCGGTCCAGGTGCACTCAACCAGGAAATCCGCCAAGACTTGGGATTTCATGCTCGACCTTGGTTCGAAGGTCAGGTCAAATTCTTCCAATTTGAGCGCCCATTTTGCGAGCCGACTGGAGGTATCAGGGCGGGATAAGATTGTCCTCAAGGGCTGATCCGTCAGCACTATGATTGAGTGGGCTTGGAAATAAGGCCTGAGACGTTGAGCCGACACTATTAGAGCGAAAATAATTTTTTCGGTTTTGGTGTACCTGGTCTCCGCGTCATGGAGCACTTTGCTGGTGTAATATACCGGCTTCTGCGATCCTTCAGTGTCTAGCTGGACGAGGACCGAACTGATAGCCTCCTGAGAAGCTGCCAGGTACAAAAAGAGGCTTTCTCCCTCCATCGGTTTCGACAGTAGCGGCGGAGTGACAGGAAATTCTTTAGCTCTTCAAAGGCCTTTTGGCAATCATCTGTCCATTCGAAGGTGTTGACTTTTTGCAAGGCTTTGAAGAAGGGGAGGCTCCGCTCAGCCGATCTGGATAGGAAGCGGCTCAGAGCTGCTAGTCTTTCGGTCAGGCGTTGGATTTCCTTTTTATTTACCGGTGGCCTCATATCTAGGATAGCTTGGATCTTGTTCGAGTTCGCCTCTATTCCTCACTGTGTCACCATGAATCCTAGGAATTTTCTTGCGCTACTCTGAAAATACATTTACGGGGATTCAGCCTCATCTGAAACTGACGAAGGTTGCTGAAGGTCTCCAGTAGATCAGATAGGTGGTCGCCGGCTCGGATGCTTTTGGTCTGCATGTCGTCTACATACACCTCCATGTTGCACCCGATTTGGCCCTCGAAGATCTTATTCATCAATCTCTGGTATGTAGCCCCGGCATTTTTCAACCCGAAGGGCATGACTTTATAGCAGTAGATCCCCTTTTCGGTCACGAAGGAGGTGGCTTCTTTGTCTGAAGGCTCTATTCTGATCTGGTTGTATCCGAGAATGCATCCATGAAGCTGAGAGTCTCGTGACCGGATGTGGCGTCCACTAACTGATCGATCCTGGGGAGCGGGAAGCTGTCCTTGGGGCAGGCTTTGTTGAGATCAGTGAAGTCGACACACATCCTCCAGCTTCCATTGGCTTTTCGTACCATTACTACGTTGGCCAACCAATCGAGATAATAGACCTCCTGAATATGGCCGGCGGTGATCAGTTTACGGACCTCCTCATCAACGGCTTTCTGGTGCTCAGGGGCGAAGCTCCTCTTCTTTTGTCGGACCGCCCTACAATTAGATTTGATGTTGAGTTTATGAGTAATTACTTCAGATGGTATACCTGGCATGTCGGTCGGCGCCCATGCAAAAATATCGACGTTAGCTTGGAGGAAATCGAGGAGCCGACTCCTTTCCTCCTCAGGGAGAGAGGCCCCGATCTTGATGGTTCTCGTTGGGTCCTCTCCTAAGGGAAAAGTCAACAGATGTCCCGCTGGTTCCCCCCTCTTCTCGGCCTCCCTCGGGTCCGTCAATTCAGAAGTCGATGAGGGAAGTGCGGACTGAAGGCTAGGGGTTGTGTGGTAGCAGAGGGACGCCAGGCTCCTTTCGCCCCGCATTTCTCCGATCCCGTGACGAGTGGGGAACCTGACCAGCAACCTCTTTGTCGAGATGATGGCATCCAGCAGATTTAAACCTGGCCGGCCAAGAATAGCATTATATGCGAGAGGGACTCTCACCATCAGGAACTTTATGAAGATCGTGCTCTGGTAAGGTGAAGTTCCAGCCGTGACGGGAGAGCAATTTCTTCCTCAACTCTCACCACATCTCTGGTGAAGCTAACGAGGGGCGTCGTCACTGGCCGAAGAGAATCCAAAAGCAAGTTCATACAAACAAATGCGTCATACATCAAAATATCGGCCGAGCTTCCACTATCAACCAATATTCGCTTTACAGGGTGTTTAGCAATTGTCATGGATACAACGACACTTTCATCATTCGGGTTATCTACCCCCTCTAGATCTCTTTCAGAGAAAGGAATTACAATGTTATCTCACTCACCCTCCGATGTCTTTTTGAGGTGCCCCCCGCTCCCCAGGAAATCATCGCCATAGTCTTCCCAGTCGAGGTGTTGTCAACATTGGCTTGCTGGGTAGGTGGTGCCAAAGGACCTGGCACCGCTGGATTTCCTCTCTGGACGAACTGACCGAGGTGCCCCTGCTGGATGAGCTCCTCTATGACCTTCTTCAGCTGTCGGCAATCTTTTGTGTCGTGGCCGTGATCTCGATGGAAACGATAATACAGGTTCTTGTTGCGAGGAACTCCAGGCTTCAGGGGTGCGGGGCGCTTGAGATAGGGCTCACCCTCGATTTTCATAAGAATGTTGGAAATCGGGCTAACAGAGGGGTGTAACACTCACTGATAGGGGCAAAAGTCTGTGGACGACTGTCCGTCCGGCGAGATGGTTCGAGCTTCTTGGTGTGAGGCCCTCCGGACTCTGATCGAACTTGCTTTTGTTGAGGCCTTCTTTAGTTTCCTGCCGGAAGGAGTCGGCCTCATCAGTGCGGATGTATTTCTGAGCTCGACTTAGCAACTCAGCGTACGAGTTCGGGGGCTTCTTGTCTAACAAATATGCGAAGCGGGAAGGGCGGAGCCCATGCTTCAAGGCCAAGGTGGCCACCGAGTCATCGAGATGGTAAACCTCCATCGCCACCTCCTTGAAGCGGGCGACGAAGTCCCGAAGAGTCTCCCCACTCTTCTGTCGGATGGCAAAGAGGTTGTCTGCCACCCGAGGGATCCGTCGGCTTGCATCGAAATGAGCGAGAAAAGCTTTCTCCAGCTGTCTGAATGAACTGATACTACGAGGAGGTAGACGAGAATACCACGCCCTCGGCCTTTCGTAGGGTGGCTGGGAAAGCAATGCATAGAAGAGCGTTCGATGCTCCTTGGACCTGCATGTGCACCTTATAGCTTTCCAAGTGATCTAGGGGATCGGTAGGCCATCATAAGGATCCAGCTGTGGAAGGCGGAATCGGGAAGGGACGGGTTCTTCCATGATCCGCCTTGTCAGTAGGGGGCGACTGTCATATTTTGCCTTCGACCGATTGGTCAGTCGTTGGTCGAACTCCTCTAAATGCCGGTAGCGCTCCTCCCGTCACCTTTCTGCGCGGGGTGGATCCTCTCACCTGTGGACTCCTCTCCTGGCGAGGTAGATAGGGAACGGAAGGACGGGCGGCGTCGATGGGCCGTGCCCTTCCCCGGGACCTTGCCCCGGGATCGCCGGGAAGAGGGACTGTCGGGAGATCTCCCTCTGGTGGGAACGTCTTGACGGCGGTGAGCCTTCCGTCGGGATTGTCCTCCACTGGTGGATTGTTGGCTAGGCTGCGCCACCACTTCTTCCAAGGAGTGGGGTGGCGGCAGAGGTTGAGCAGCCACCGACTGTTGCTGAAGTTCCCGAATCACCGCCGCAAGGGACCGCACCTCCTGAGCGAGGGCGGTGACCCTATCACCTTGGCATGGTGGTGAGGGATGGATTGGCGGGAGGGCCTCTGACTGCTCGGCCCTCATTGGCTGCCCCCCAGCCAGGCTGGTGGAAGCCTCCTGAGCACAGATCACCACCATCTCTTCTTTGGGTAAGGAGGGAGTAAGAGCTTGGTCACTTTCACCCCTACACGTCTTGATACTCACGCTCTTTCCCCCCTTCCTGGCGCGCCAATCTGTTGCTGCTAGATCACTTTTGCTAGATCACTTTTGAGGAGCGTCAGGTGATGGAAATGCTTTGTTGGCCTTCAAAGGGATGACAATGGTCGACTTCTTTAGCCGGAAACCTGCAAGAAAGTTTCGGACCGGTGGTTCCGGCGGGGACCCTCCGACGCTTAAGTCAGCGATCTGAAGAACAGGAATGAATAACGTTGTGATGATTGGGTAGAGCTTGAGGCCCCTACCTCAAGGGCTGGAGGCCTTTTATACCTGTTCGAGAATCCCACTTACTCTTCGTCCGTCGTGGCCTAGCCTCCTTCAGACGGTTATTAGTTTCTAATCTTCAACGCGCCACAAAGTACGGGTTATGGGACTGATTGTGGGGCCACATCCGTTGTTAGCGGCGCCAGGTGGGAGCATATCCACCGCGCGCGTAGCCGAGCATGCTCGTGGTGACGTGGTCCACCATTCTCGATGGAAGTGGACCACGTAGCTTGAACGTGGGTGATTGTCGCCGAGGGCCGATGCCGAGATCGATGCCGGGGCTGATACCGAAGCCGACGCCGACACCGTAACCAACGCTTAGACTGGCTGCGGCCGACGAGGAGGCCGAGGTAAGCCATGGATGACACGGATGTCAAGATGGGCCTGACCGATGCCGAGGTTGGGATGGGCCGTGGCCGACACGGATGTCGAGATGGGCCATGGCCGATGCCGAGGTCAGGATGGGCCCTGGTCGACACAGATGTCGAGATGGCCGTGGCCGATGTTGAGGTCGGGATGGGCCTTGGCCGACACGGATGTCGAGATGGGCCGTGGCCTATACCGAGGTCGGGATGGGCCGTGGCCGACACGGATGTCGAGATGGGTCATGGCCGATGCCGATACCGTGATCAAGGCTTAGACTGGTTGCGGCCGATGAGGAGGCCGGGGTGGGCCGTGGCCGACGTGGAGGTCGAGACAGGCTGCAACCGACACGGAAGTCAGAGTAAGCCATGTTAAGCCCAATTGCCAAGGAATTGGCTTGCGTGTTCTTTGACCCGATCGGTTATATAACCTTTCTGATTCTTGAAACTATTGTGGTATTGTAATTTCTTTCATGGTGAGGTCACATTTCAGTAAACATTATTGCAATCGCAGCAGGAAGAAACTCAAGCTTTTCCAGGGGATACTTTCAGCATTGAAACACTAGTTCTGAGCTGAATCCAGCCTTAATACAAATATTGAGGTTTCCTGATCAAGTTTCTTTTTCAACCCTTACTTAAAAGCTTTAACCTAAAAAGTTAGAAATCATTAGTCTATCCCTCCTCGCTTCAATTTCCTAGCCTGCAAGAATTACCCTTAGATAGTGACCTAATTTGGAAATGGGCAGCAAAAGGATCTCCTACTAGTTGATTTGATGAAGTCCAACTCGGCCAACTCTGTTGCCTTAGGTGCTGTTAATGCCAGATCACCGCACCAAATATTTAGAACAATGCAGGATTCATTACATCAAAAAGTTCTTTATCACCCAGAACTTGTAAGGTATCATTCTTTATATTTAGATAATGTTTGAAATAGGAAATTAAAAAAAAAGATATCTCCTAAATATTTCCTCTTATTTTTAAAAATCATAACTATAAGGGGTAGCTAGGAATAAAGTTAACCAAAGGGGTTTATCCCCCTCAATTTATTTCCTAAAAAATACAGGAATAGCTGGTTATCCCTCCAAATAAGAGTATAAAAAAAGTTATCCTATGAATTTATCTTTTTGCATTTGATATAATCAATAGGATAGCCAAAGGATATCTTTAGAAATAGTCAGAGGATAAACTCTATCCCGTACACTTATTTATGGATAATATTTTTTCTATCAAACACTGCCTTACTGTTATCTTGTGGATCAAATAGTTGCTGCATTCCAGAAGCTTTGTCAATTGATCAGCTTCAGCTACATTTTTGTACTCTAATTCACCTCCACTCTTTCTAGGTTACCTTGAGCATCATCACATGATTGTCAAGTTCAATAGGTGCTGCCTATGATGCCCGGGTGTCTTCAGTTAACAAAAGAGCCATATATAGAAACTGCACGATCCAATTGGATGTTTACTATAAATCATTAGTTCTGCTGCAGCCGCACTGATGGGCCATGGCTTGCTGAGTTTTCTTTGTGCTCCAAATGGTGCATTCTCTATTGAGACATTACAATGGTCATGAAAGGTTCTTTGCATTTTGTGCAGTCTCACTGCAGGATGTAATCTAATAGGGCACTTATCCAAGGGAGAAATTTTTATGGCGACATCGATTTACAAAGCAACCTAATCCCAAAATTGTGCAGAACTACTTCGATAGGGAAGACATCAGTAAGTTGATAATCCACATGCAAACAACATCAAAATTCAAATGATTATTTTGAAGCATTCAGATACCATTAGCACTAAGAGAGACAGTTATGAACAAAAATGAGAAGCGGGCATCAGAGCTCTGAACGCATAAGCGTTCATTAAGAGGTACATTGCACATCATTTTGGCCAACGCCTACAGAGTGATCATAATCAGGCCAGCAACTTATAGAATCAATAACCTCAGACAATAACATTTATATGCTGGTCACAATAGAGCAACCGTGTAAGGACAAACCCATCAAATTACATGGATTTGAACAGATCATGGAATCAATTACTAAACAAGCTACGTCAAAAGTAGAGTGAAATATGGAGGCATAAACCACTTGAAAAATGCTTAAAAAATGCTTAACATGATGTCAAGAAGTGAAGTGAAGATGTATAATACAGAATTCAAAATGTGCATCAGGTAAAGTATATGATAGGTTGCCGAAGGAATCACTTGAACTTCTCCATGGATAACTCTTGAAGAGCATTGCTTAGAGAAAAAGTACAACTCATGACAATCCCTTGATCCTGGACAATCTCTTCCGCTTTCGATTCCTTTTCTTAGAAGCACTCTTTTGTGCATCGCTTTTGGAAGCAGGAGAAAGAGCTAGAGTGCTATCAGCTGGCCTACCAACAAATGTTCTCTCTCTCTTACAGGCCCATTTCAATGGTAATTTTTTTGTCACATTGGCAATATCACCAGAGGTAATAAGCTGCACCAGTCTTTGAATTTTGTCCTGCATTTGGCTGGCCCAAGCCATTGACTGATCAAGGGAGAGCGAGTCATCCATAGGCTTTCTCCAAAGATTAAGGAGGACAAGTTCAAATGATTGATGTGACAATGAAGGCTGATACTCTTTTCGATGTTGACACAGCATGTTAACCTTTATGGCATGTTTGCAAAGGTTCCCCTGCATTGACCACGAACAATCACAGAGAGCAAATTCTGATCCTGGATTCCAGACTGTGCGCATTTGGCTGCTATCCTTCTGGCTTACAACTTTTGCAAAAAGGTGCTCCCCATCGTCAAACACAACAGCATCATCTGGAATTTGCAGCGCCCTGTGCCATGAAGTGGAAGAAATGTACTCCTCTTTCACTGCTGGAAATGAACCACTCTCATCTGCATAGAGATCAAGCCAGTAACCAGAGTGTAGCTCAGTTGTCAGTTTGTGTACCAGCCAATCCACACGTTGGAGTGCACCAAGATGTGAATCATCATAAATTTTGAGCTTAAGCTTAACATGGTATCCTTCAATGGCACCACATGACTCCTGGCTGGCTAGTGGAAGGTTCGTTATAGTTGCAAGCCACATTTCTAACATCATAAAAGACTGAATGAGTGCACATAGAATAAGATAAGCATACACAGAATGGAGAGTGATGATACAATTAGCCTCTTACCAATTTTAGGAACCCAACATGCCTTGAAATATTGCATGAAGGTAGTCTGATCTACAAAATCCTGAAATAATTCTTCCAGAGCATCCATATAATCCACTTTACTCCAGACACTGCCCATAACTTTGCCAAGACGCTTAAATATCTCTTGCTGAACTTCAATGTTACTGCATTTTTTGACAACATTTTTGTGCCATGACCTACGAATACGCCAAAGGGAGAAGAGAACAGGGCAGCAAAATATATCCCTGAAGTACACTTGATGGGTTAATGACCATAGCAGTGCATTGCAGATCGTTGGAAATCTTAAACAAAATACAAAAGTTAGCATCTTGCCTGATTGGATCAATCTCTGAAGCTGGGTCATCAATAATGAATCCACCAATTCTAAAACCTGAATCGACTGCACGAACTCTATCGGCAAGTGCTTTCATCCATTTAATGACATCCTGCTTAGCAATGGTGCGGGTTATAACCCAAGCAACAGGCAGAGCATGCTGCCGGGAGTCAAATGCAAGAACTGTGTACAACGGATACTGCAACAACCAAAAGGGATAAACCATAAGATCCACATTTAATTGATAGTCAGCCATGGGTAAGTGTAAGCTCGAACTATTGACAAAAAAGCAGTAGCTAAAATTGCTCGCTCTTTTCACTATCATATAATGCATGCATATAATGTTGGTTAATATTATTACAAACAGTAAAAAGTTCTAGTTTTTTAAAGTCAATTGTTTGCAAGAGTTATCTTTCAATGGAGTAAAGGGAAAAAGGAAACAAGAAAAAAAAAAATTTTTTAATGCCAAACTTAAATCAAATACCTTCAGTTTGCTGATGCCAAACGAGGAGTCTGAAGCTAGAAGACTTTGATGACCAAATCGAACCATCTGCTGCAGCTGCCACTCTGTTTGGATTCCCAAAATAAATGGATCTGTCTCTGTGGAGTCCTGGTAGAAGAAAACTGATTTTCTATTCCTTTCAACCCACATGCGAATGCTCGCTTGGTCATCGAGATCCAGCTCATGCGTAGATCTCTTGATGATCATCCCAAGCTTCTGGACATACTGTGAAGCGAGGCTATTGACCTTCGCATTCGAACCACAATAACGCTGCACACCTTCTATATGGGTCTGCAACACATTCTCCTCAGGAATGCCGAGGTAAATCAAAGACATGGTCTGCTGCTGAATTTCACTACAAATGTATGGAATCTTCTTCGCTCCAGGACCGATAGCATCTCGATCAAGCGGCCCATGGCATATAAACCCAGACTTGTTAATGTGCCGCCTTTCATGATATATGATCAGCGCGATCGATGGGCGAGCATACAAGCGCTTGACAGCAAAATGGCAGGTGCATCCACGCATTGACTGCGGCCGAGCAGCACGGTTTCTGGTGTTCAGCCGGTATCTCCGGCTTGGCAAGATGCTCCCTCCCTCCCCATAATTCTCAGGACCAAATGAACACCAATAACTTAAACAACGCAAAAACAACCGATAATTAGACCATAAAAGCTAAAGAAAACAAGAATCTAACCAAGTGATTGAGAGAATCTTGAGGTCTTACAGCCTGTATTGGAGATATTCGTCACTTTTGTACTCCTTCAAGCTGCCCTTTTCTCTTTTCCGGCCCCTTTCGATGTGAAATCGAGTAGGGCACTCCGCATTCGAGCTTTCGCCGCTTATGAAGTCATCGACACGAGCATAGGGAATGAGAGCAACATCGTCGACGTGGTGTTCGGTGGTTCCAAACTTGGTCCACGTCAAATCAGCGGCCGAGAACTCCTCATCCTGAGGATCTTGAACCGGGATATCATTAATCGAATCCTTCACTTCCATTTATTTCTGTGAATGGAATTCAAATACTCAGAATTACAATCATACCATGTAAAAAAAAAAAAAAACTAGAGTAAAATCATCAAATTCAAACAATTGATCGATGCAAAATATCATATAAAGCATCAAGGTAAGATTTTCTTTATTTATCCATGAAAATTTTCGCACGAGAACTTGGAATAAAATGAAAACGAGGATTAGGGTTTTGTTGGGCGAGGGTTTCGTACCTAGGGCGTCTGCGATGGACAAAGAAGGAGAGGCCGCAGAAGGACTCCAAGAAAGGGGATTTAGCAAAGAAGATGGAGGAGGGTCGTCGCTCGTCTTGGAAGGGCATCGGCGAGGGAGAGGCCGAAGGGAGGGGGCGAGGGATGGGGGGAGGGAGAGGGAGTAGGGTTTTGGGGAGGCAAATGAGCGAACGGTCGGCAGACCTTCTTGATAATTGGGTTTCGAAATATCTAAGGTCAAGTCGATTTGGTCCTTCGGGGTAACCCCGTACCCGACCCAATTGGGTCCCCATCTGGCTCATGATTAAACAGCAACGCTTTACCTCTGGAACGCAGGACTCTTGGGAATTTTAAATGAAATAAATTCTACAGTAATATTTATTTTACATAAATTCTCATATTTAGCCTACTATACATAAAATTATGAAATTAAAATAAATTCTTATGCTTAAAAGAAATAAAAAATAAATTCAATATTTTTTAATTATTTTTATTTAATAATTATTAAAAATTGTTATGTTAATTATATTAAAGTAGATTTGGCTATATTCAATATAATCAAGTCCAAGATTCGGTCATCTTTCCTATTCTTTATACGAAATTCGAAGCCATCATATCTTTTTCATTTTTTTCATCTTTAAGATTCTTAAACTCTGTAGATTTAAGGGTAGAAAAGATTATTGGATCTAAACTTGGCTATAGTAGCTAAGTATATCTCAATTATATTCTCAAATCGTATTTAATTACATTAATTATTAAAGTTAATTACATTTAATTATAAATGTAATATAATTATATTAAATTATAATTAATAATGATAATTTGATAAGTATTTGATTGATATAGAATATAATTATAATTCAATAATTATATAATTATTTAGATCATTGTAATAAATTATTAATCTATAATACTATGATTATATTTAGTTATATTTATTAAAATAACAATACATTATTAATTATATATAAATAATTATATTATTTATAAATTATAGGAATATTTTTATATAAATTAGTATTATTTTATTAATATATATATTAATAATTTATAATATTATAATAAAAATTTTATTATTATTTTAATAAGTTATGATATGATATTATTTTTAATATGATTATAATATATTAATATGAGATAAACTTAGCTATTAGTTATATTATTTTATTATTCAAATAATCATTAATTTTTTTACTTTTTTAATTTATTCCTTTTGTCTTCTGCAAGCAAACTACGTTACTTCTCCTTCTAATTATTATATATTGGTTCCATTGACTTTCTTATTAATGAACATATATTCCAAGTTGCAAAATATATTTTATATTTTTATTTTTTAACTAACTTCTTTATATACGTTCATCCATGAAAATATAGGAATCTTTATTTATTTTTCATCACACCCGATATTAATGTGACACATTACTTTCGATGATAGCCCTAACTATCCTTATCATTTCCATTATAGTTCAATGAAGCATGTTGCTTCGAGGAACATCTTAACTTTATCAATTTTTTTTATTGGATTTATATTCATAAAGTGTGACTATAGTTTTACGCTAATTATTAACCTACCACACCCTTCTTTTTATTCAGAATTGTGATCGACTATACGGGGGGGGGGGGGGGGGGGGGCAAAGATTTGGGATTTACCTTAACTCAACTCAACTCATCTAAGCCTTTTCTCAACTATATGGGGTCGGCTACATGAATCTGCTTCCTCTACTTTACTCTATTCAGGACTAAATCGATATTCAAATTACAAATAGTTATATCTTTTGTAATTATTTTTGTTTATGCTAGTTTAGATCTACCTCTACCTCTATCCTTACCATGAATTGTTAAAAGATCACCTTTTCTAACTGAAGCATCTAAAGGTTTTTGTTGTATATGTCCAAACCACCATAATCGATCTTCTTTCATTTTATCTCCAATTGAAACTACTTCTATCATTTCATATATTTATTTTTAATCCTATATTTTAAAGTTTTATCACATATCCATTTAACATACGCATTTCTGTTATACTTAATTTATTTACCTATTATTTCAATATTGCTCAATACTCTATTCGATATAGCATAGCTGGCCTAATAGCGATTTTATATAATTTTCTTTTAATTTTAATAGGATGCATCGATCATACAATACTCCTGAAGCACTCATCCACTTAATTTATCCTATTTTAACTCTATAATTCACATCTTCACCTATTTCATCTTCTTGCTGAATAATTAATCTCAAATATCTAAAATTTTCACTCCTTTATCTCTTAGCTTATAATTTTTACTATTTTTTATTTATATTTCTACTCCTGCTAAAATTACATTTGGGATTTTACCTTTATTTTTTTATTTCTCATTCTTGACTTCCCTGTTGCTTGCTTGGACAAAATGTTTGGAAAGTGAGCAGGCAGCTAACTGCTAACTTTAATCTAAGGTTTTAGGTCCCAACAAGATATCCCATGAGATGCTGGGATGAGTTGTTGCCCCAAGCATCGAGATGGGTCAGCATCCCAATTGACACATGCTGATGCATCCCTTATGTTAAGTATCCAGACAGCAGCACATCTCATTTATAAAAAAATTGGAATAACTCGATTCTATGTGATTTTAAACCTTGGCTATAACATTGCAAGAAGTGAGTCTAGCTTAAANGTAAGACCAATATTAATTCTCCATAAAGTGATAATTTACGCCAATTTCTTTGCAAGAATCCCATCACTGCACAAATTATTAAAAAAAGAAAAGTACAATCAATATCTGCTATGCCTCCATGTCCATCTAATCAAATGAATATACTATGACAAGTTTCTTACTGTGCTGCCATGATTATTTGGTCATTTTAATTGTAGATAATCATTGGATTACACAAATACCTCACCCGACACTTTTGAAAATTTTCAATTCAACAATTGGAATAATTTTCTTTGAACCCAAAGTGAGATTGTAAATTCCCAGAAGCTTTTCCTTGGCTAAACCTAACACAAGAATTCGTAATCATAAAAACCTGGCCAGCCTTGGACAGTCCCAGGTCATGCTCAGGCCTACCCAATGTTACTATTCCTTGGCTGATACACATCAAGACATCTTCTAAAGGACTGATCGCAAGACAAACATTCAAGGACTAGATTTGATGGTGAGGAAGGATCTAATCGCAGTCAACTCTCTTTCTCCATTACATGAAATGTATATAAATGGCGCCTGAACCCAGTCGAACCATTAATTTTCAGAAATACACCATACTATTCTTAACAAAAACACCTAAACAAGGCCACTGAAATATAAGATTAAATGTTGATATTACTTTAGGATTTGAAGAAAAAACGTAAAAATATTGACAGATCAAACTTAATCAAGAAACGAGAACCCTACATTCAGAAATCAGAAGAGACGATCCTAGCTTACTAAAAACCCTAGAGAGCCGCCGCCAAAGAAAGAAATCAAACCCTAAGATCTCCGATAACGGAAGAGCAAATCGAAACTACAAACGAATCGTAATAAAATCTAACCCGAGACCAATAAATTTAGAACAAAAAAGGGCGAAAAATTGGGATTTTTACCTCCCTCGTCTAATTTCTCCCTCTCGACTTCCCTGGTTCTCGCTCGGATGAGGCGTCTGGAAGTCAGCAGGGAATGGCTTTAAGTTCGGGAGGCGTAATAACGGGTCGAGTCTAGCTTAAATCTGGATTCAGATCCGTACCCGCTATGCAAGCCTATCGCTATTTCCAACCGTCGGACCGGGTCGCGATCCGAATTCTATTGCTCGGAAAACGGTCGGCACACCTTCCTGATAACCGGGTTTCGAAATATTTTTGCCCCGCTCGTGGGTCGAGTCGCAATGATATTTTGGATAACCCGATCCATTTTGGCCCCGACCGCTCAAGTCCAACGCACTGGGTTTGAGAGAGGCAATGGATATTGGATTATAAAACTAAAACCGAATTAAATGAGAAATAATCCATTGGTGAAGAACAGTGAGAGCTTTCTGCATCTCTTGAGTGTTATTTTAATGAATGTCTCTATGAATCTAGATGTCATTCATTGGCTTTTCAACTATCCCGGAAGCTGCCCTTAAGTTTCATGATATATATTGATGATTATGATTGATCTTGTTCATGCAAAGTTCAAACTAAGCCAATTACAAAGTTAGAGTAAAATGACATCATAGCTGTTGCTGCTGAATTTCGTTTTCTGACTTAAAAAGGTGCATGTTAGATTCGGATAGTGTTCTTTCGTCCGGATGGACCGGCATAACAGTCCTCATATGGAAATCACAGGGGTGGTCCCTGCAGAAGACCCTCCGATACTCAAGTCAGTGGATACTCTCAGCAATCAAAAAAGGGGAAGAAGGTTGTTGCAGAAGGATGCTTCAAAGAGAATTTCTGGATAGCAATAGCCTCTGCTTTATTTTTTTGGGGGCTTAGAATTATCTTTGAGAGCGTACCTGGGGGTTTTGAAACTTGGTATTTGTGCGCTACCGAGAAGGTAAGTAGTTGATTTTTTTGACGTGTTTTAGAGAATTGGCATCCGATAAAGCCGGAATCCCATCGGTTATGGAGATCGGCAGTTGATAAAGCTGACGAGCGGTTTATCAAAAATTTGAAATCCCGTTGATCATGAACGAATACTGTATCTGGCTTCCGTTTCTATTTTGGGAAGCTCACTCCGAAATCCTTGCGATCGGAGTGGTTCATCCTCCGAGATATCCGGCATGATTTGAAGCAGCAATAGTGCTTACGTTGAGGGGATGAGGATCGATCTTGCCGAGGTATGGAGATGGCTTAGCCTTGCCGAGGTTCGAAGATAGTTCGGTCCTTCTGAGGTACTGAGATAACTTGGTCCTGCCAAGGTACTGAGATAGTTCGGCCTTACCGAGGTACTGAGATAGCGGCTCTATCGAGGTAGGGGATAGCTTGGCCCTGTCGAGGTATGGAGATAGCAGGTGGCGTCGCTTGCCCTTTCCTACAAAGAAGAATGGATATATTGTGACAGTTAGTGATCAGTATTGATGGTGAATCTTGTCACCTGCCACATCTTCCCGCAGATGCGGTGACATTTTTACTCCGCATCAATAGCCATCTCAATAAATAAGTTTGACTAATATCTTGACTTTTTTATAGCTAAGATAGTAGGTCAGAGAATTTTTAAAAAAATAAAAAATCTTTTTCTTCAAAAATTTAAGTTGCTATATTAGAAATTAAGATAAGAAGAATAAGTATAACAAAAGATTCAAATTTAATAGTTGGTCTCTCACACAGTCATCCAGATTGTATACTTAGCCCATTTAGCCTCTTTATTTCTTTTTTATTATCTTCTTCTCTCTTTATCTTTGTGTTTGCTTTCATTTAGTATTCCTTCATCCTCCCAACTCTTCTTTTATTTCTTTTTCTTTCTTTTGACTCCATGTGCTTTGAGCCCCATTTTGTTTTCGGAAAAAATCTTTGTGCATCACCTTCGATGCACAAAGAGACGCAATGGATGTGCGCATTGGCCACCTACCCGTACAAGCACGCGTGTAATGCACGCCGCGGCCCAATAAGCTGTAGCATGTACGTTCGCACGGGCGTACGGCTAATGCGCGTGCCTATTGCGCTTCTTTATGCATCGAAGGTGGTGCATAAAGAATTTTCTTTTATCTTCGTGCCTCTTTACTTGTGATTGTGAGGCCCATCTTAGCTTCCTCTTCTTCCTCTCCTTCTTTCATGTCTATTTTTATATTTATAAATCCTATTTTGCACCTTCTAATTAGCTATTTTTATAAATACATATACTGTTTAAAACGAATACATATATATTGCCTTTTAGAAATAAGAAACTGCAAAACGCAGTATTATATGTAAAAAGAAATAATCATGTATAGTTTAAATTTTTAGAAATATTTTAAAAAGATCAACATAAGCAATAACCTCTAACCTATATTTTCATCTATATTGCGGATTTTAGTATCTTATATCAATTTTTAATTATTTGAACTTTATTAAATGTTCTATGTTATAAAATTAGATTAATAAAAAGACTTCGATTTTAAATTAACCTTCTTCTCAAAAGTCCCATCTTCAAGAACTCTAAAATGAAATCTATGAAGTGAAGCCCTAATATTAGAATAGGAGAAGGATCATGAAACTCACCTTATAGAGCTATTCTGAGAGGATGCAATGCAATCGGAGATCTAAAGAATTATATTGGCTAGAAAGGGATCAGAGTTGTTGAAAGGTAGCTAGAATTGCCACTGTATGAAAGCCATCGAGCTTGCTTACATTCAAGAAAGGAGGCAAGCAAAATGGAAAGAAGGGAAGAGAAAGCGAGCGTAAGAGGTTAAACAAAAAAATTTACAAAATAGTAAAGACGAAGAGGAGAATGGGGTTTACAGTTTTATATGCTTTTATTTTCTATCTTTACTCTCAAAAACATCTAAAAATAAAAATGAACCGGACTAAATGGTATCTATGACAAAGCCTTTACTTTTTGTGCTTGTTAGGTTATAATTAAGCAAAATAAGGATGAAAAACTTTTCCACACTTATTTTCTAACTTTTGATTGAAAAGTGAAGGAAGAAAAAAAAAATGGCGGAGCTCACATATATTTGTTTTCTTACCAATGAAAACTTTTCTATAAGAAAGGTGTATTTAACTTTTTGGTCTCTTAAAAAATTTTACTAGCACCAAAAGTTTAAAATAAAACTATATCATTTTATATCCTCTTCTATTATATTTACATTATATTATTATAATATATAAATAAAATAATATATTAAATTATATCATATATTTTAATATTTATATTAATATACATAATATAATATATTTATATTTATATTTATATTATTTTCATCTAATTTTTATTTTAGAAATGTTATAATCAAATTGACATTTTTTCATATAAAATTATCTCAATCAAATATATGAAAATATTTTTAGAATTATTTTTCTATAAATTTTTTTATCAATTAAATATGATAAAATTTAATTTTTGATGCAATTTTTTAAAAAAAATCAAATCCATCCATAAATTAAATTGTTCACGAGATGTACAGAGGATTAGCAACGAAGGATTGCTACTTTTCTAAAAAGAATAAAAACAAAAGCAAAGAATTGGCTTAGAAACTCTTGCAGATACTATCTTCAATAGCCGCACACAGGCGGTGTCTCACTATTTTGGAGAGATAGAGAGGAAAAAAAGAAAATCAACGTAGGGTAATGGCTGGGTTACCCGAACAACCTTCGGGTGGAAGCAAGGGTGGACGATGCCATCTATGTAGAGGCAGGGAAAGTCTTTATGCATCACCTTCGATGCATGAAGGCATGCATCGAGAGGGGCACGGGCGTATATGTCATGGCTCATTAGATCACAGCGTGTATAGCACGCTCGCATGGGCACATGGTCAATATATATACATCCCATGCATGCCTTCATGCACCACTTGTATGCAAGTGCACGAAGACTTTTCCGTAGAGGCAAAGGTGGTCAAATTCCATTCTATTGGGGTTGGGAAGGAAGGTGTCCCACTCATTTCTTGCTTCCTCCACAGCATTTGCCACCATCGTTGGGTACCTAGCCAACGGTACAACAACGGCGGAACGTCCATCTCTCTCTCTCTCTCTCTCTCTCTCTCTCTGAGGAGAAAGACTCGGGCTATATACATTGAAGACTAAGTAGTGTTTGAAATAGAGAATGAGAAGATATTTAGGGGATATCCCTCTTATTTTCAAAAGCCATAACTATTAAGGGATAGTTGGGAATAAAGTTAACCAAGGGATAATCCATGGTTAACCATGGTTAACATGGGATATCCCTTCATTTATTTCCTAGAAAATGCAGGAATAGCTGGTTATCCCTCCAAATAAGAGTAAAAAAAAAGTTGTCCCATGAATTTACCTTTTTGCATTTGATATGATCAATGGGATAGTCAAGGGATATCCCTAGGTTATCCCGTACACTTATCTATGGATAATATTTTTTCTATCAAACACTACCCAAAGGATAGCTACCAGGAACCATAGTTGGAAAATTAGCTGGTTATCCCTCCAAATAAGAATAAAAAAAGTTATCCTATGGATTTACCTTTTTACATTTGATATGGTCAATGGGATAGCCAAGGGATATTCCTAAAAATAGTCAAGGGATAAACTCTATCCCATACACTTATCCATGAATAATATTTTTTCTATCAAACACTACTAAGCAAAGCTCCCCTACTTCTGTCATCTGGGTAGACGGCCCCTTCTGCATCTGGGTAGACGTGGTGTGGAAGAGAGTGCATATCGTGTAGACCTTTGCCAAGCGGTACAGCATAACTCGTAGGAGCCAAGATTCACCAGCCATATTGCTAGTTAATTGGACCCATCACGAGGTTAGCAATGCATCTCGTTTTAGCAAAGACGATTATTTTAGGATGCAATACCCCTGCTCATATTCTGAAGCAATCAACATATAGCATGATTGCGGTTAACTTCATCAACGTCCATATGTCAACCCTTCTGATTCTTGAAACTATTGTGGTATTGTAATTTCTTTCATGGTGAGGTCACATTTCAGTAAACATTATTGCAATCGCAGCAGGAAGAAACTCAGGCTTTTCCAGGGGATACTTTCAGCATTGAAACACTAGTTCTGAGCTGAATCCAGCCTTAATACAATTATTAAGGTTTCCTGATCAAGTTTCTTTTTCAACCCTTACTTAAAAGCTTTAACCTAAAAAGTTAGAAAATCATTAGTCTATCCCTCCTTGCTTCTATTTCCTAGCCTGCAAGAATTACCCCTAGATAGTGACCTAATTTGGAAATGGGCAGCAAAAGGATCTCCTACTAGTTGATTTGATGAAGTCCAACTCGGCAACTCTGTTGCCTTAGGTGCTGTTAATCTTCAATGCCAGATCACCGCACCAAATATTTAGAACAAAGCAGGATTCATTACATCAAAAAGTTCTTTATCACCCAGAACTTGTAAGGTATCATTCTTTATATTTAGGTAGTGTTTGAAATAGGAAATAAAAAAAAGAGTTATTTCTTGAATATTTCCACTTATTTTCAAAAGCCATAACTATAAGGAATAGCTAGTAATAAAGTTAACCAAAGGGGATTATCCCCTCAATTTATTCCTAAAAAATATAGGAATAGCTATCCCTCCAAATAAGAGTAAAAAAAAGTTATCCTATGAATTTACCTTTGTGCATTTGATATGATCAATGGATAGCCAAAGGATATCTTTAGAAATAGCCAGGGGATATCTATCCCGTACACTTATTCATGATAATATTTTTTCTATCAAACACTGCCTTACTGTTATCTTGTGGATCAAATAGTTGCTGCATTCCAGAAGCTTTGTCAATTGATCAGCTTCAGCTACATTTTTGTACTCTAATTCACCTCCACTCTTTCTAGGTTACCTTGAGCATCATCACATGATTGTCCAGTTCAATAGGTGCTGCCTATGATGCCCGGGTGTCTTCAGTTAACAAAAGAGCCATATATAGAAACTGCACGATCCAATTGGATGTTTAATATAAATCATTAGTTCTGCTGCAGCCGCACTGATGGGCCATGGCTTGCTGAGTTTTCTTTGTTGCTCCAAATGGTGCATTCTCTATTGAGACATTACAATGGTCATGAAAGGTTCTTTGCATTTTGTGCAGTCTCACTGCAGGATGTAATCTAATAGGGCACTTATCCAAGGGAGAAATTTTTATGGCGACATCGATTTACAAAGCAACCTAATCCCAAAATTGTGCAGAACTACTTCGATAGGGAAGACATCAGTAAGTTGATAATCCACATGCAACAACATCAAAATTCAAATGATTATTTTGAAGCATTCAGATACCATTAGCACTAAGAGAGACAGTAATGAACAAAAAGTGAGAAGTGGGCATCAGAACTCTGAACGCATAAGAGTTCATTAAGAGGTACATTCCACATCATTTTGGCCAACGCCTACAGAGTGATCATAATCAGGCCAGCAACTTATAGAATCAATAACCTCAGACAATAACATTTATATGCTGGTCACAATAGAGCAACCGTGTAAGGACAAACCCATCAAATTACATGGATTTGAACAGATCATGGAATCAATTACTAAACAAGCTACGTCAAAAGTAGAGTGAAATATGGAGGCATAAACCACTTGAAAAATGCTTAAAAAATGCTTAACATGATGTCAAGAAGTGAAGTGAAGATGTATAATACAGAATTCAAAATGTGCATCAGGTAAAGTATATGATAGGTTGCCGAAGGAATCACTTGAACTTCTCCATGGATAACTCTTGAAGAGCATTGCTTAGAGAAAAAGTACAACTCATGACAATCCCTTGATCCTGGACAATCTCTTCCGCTTTCGATTCCTTTTCTTAGAAGCACTCTTTTGTGCATCGCTTTTGGAAGCAGGAGAAAGAGCTAGAGTGCTATCAGCTGGCCTACCAACAAATGTTCTCTCTCTCTTACAGGCCCATTTCAATGGTAATTTTTTGTCACATTGGCAATATCACCAGAGGTAATAAGCTGCACCAGTCTTTGAATTTTGTCCTGCATTTGGCTGGCCCAAGCCATTGACTGATCAAGGGAGAGCGAGTCATCCATAGGCTTTCTCCAAAGATTAAGGAGGACAAGTTCAAATGATTGATGTGACAATGAAGGCTGATACTCTTTTCGATGTTGACACAGCATGTTAACCTTTATGGCATGTTTGCAAAGGTTCCCCTGCATTGACCACGAACAATCACAGAGAGCAAATTCTGATCCTGGATTCCAGACTGTGCGCATTTGGCTGCTATCCTTCTGGCTTACAACTTTTGCAAAAAGGTGCTCCCCATCGTCAAACACAACAGCATCATCTGGAATTTGCAGCGCCCTGTGCCATGAAGTGGAAGAAATGTACTCCTCTTTCACTGCTGGAAATGAACCACTCTCATCTGCATAGAGATCAAGCCAGTAACCAGAGTGTAGCTCAGTTGTCAGTTTGTGTACCAGCCAATCCACACGTTGGAATGCACCAAGATGTGAATCATCATAAATTTTGAGCTTAAGCTTAACATGGTATCCTTCAATGGCACCACATGACTCCTGGCTGGCTAGTGGAAGGTTCGTTATAGTTGCAAGCCACATTTCTAACATCATAAAGACTGAATGAGTGCACATAGAATAAGATAAGCATACACAGAATGGAGAGTGATGATACAATTAGCCTCTTACCAATTTTAGGAACCCAACATGCCTTGAAATATTGCATGAAGGTAGTCTGATCTACAAAATCCTGAAATAATTCTTCCAGAGCATCCATATAATCCACTTTACTCCAGACACTGCCCATAACTTTGCCAAGACGCTTAAATATCTCTTGCTGAACTTCAATGTTACTGCATTTTTTGACAACATTTTTGTGCCATGACCTACGAATACGCCAAAGGGAGAAGAGAACAGGGCAGCAAAATATATCCCTGAAGTACACTTGATGGGTTAATGACCATAGCAGTGCATTGCAGATCGTTGGAAATCTTAAACAAAATACAAAAGTTAGCATCTTGCCTGATTGGATCAATCTCTGAAGCTGGGTCATCAATAATGAATCCACCAATTCTAAAACCTGAATCGACTGCACGAACTCTATCGGCAAGTGCTTTCATCCATTTAATGACATCCTGCTTAGCAATGGTGCGGGTTATAACCCAAGCAACAGGCAGAGCATGCTGCCGGGAGTCAAATGCAAGAACTGTGTACAACGGATACTGCAACAACCAAAAGGGATAAACCATAAGATCCACATTTAATTGATAGTCAGCCATGGGTAAGTGTAAGCTCGAACTATTGACAAAAAAGCAGTAGCTAAAATTGCTCGCTCTTTTCACTATCATATAATGCATGCATATAATGTTGGTTAATATTATTACAAGCAGTAAAAAGTTCTAGCTTTTTAAAGTCAATTGTTTGCAAGAGTTATCTTTCAATGGAGTAAAGGGAAAAAGGAAACAAGAAAAAAAAAAAATTTAATGCCAAACTTAAATCAAATACCTTCAGTTTGCTGATGCCAAACGAGGAGTCTGAAGCTAGAAGACTTTGATGACCAAATCGAACCATCTGCTGCAGCTGCCACTCTGTTTGGATTCCCAAAATAAATGGATCTGTCTCTGTGGAGTCCTGGTAGAAGAAAACTGATTTTCTATTCCTTTCAACCCACATGCGAATGCTCGCTTGGTCATCGAGATCCAGCTCATGCGTAGATCTCTTGATGATCATCCCAAGCTTCTGGACATACTGTGAAGCGAGGCTATTGACCTTCGCATTCGAACCACAATAACGCTGCACACCTTCTATATGGTCTGCAACACATTCTCCTCAGGAATGCCGAGGTAAATCAAAGACATGGTCTGCTGCTGAATTTCACTACAAATGTATGGAATCTTCTTCGCTCCAGGACCGATAGCATCTCGATCAAGCGGCCCATGGCATATATAACCCAGACTTGTTAATGTGCCGCCTTTCATGATATATGATCAGCGCGATCGATGGGCGAGCATACAAGCGCTTGACAGCAAAATGGCAGGTGCATCCACGCATTGACTGCGGCCGAGCAGCACGGTTTCTGGTGTTCAGCCGGTATCTCCGGCTTGGCAAGATGCTCCCTCCCTCCCCATAATTCTCAGGACCAAATGAACACCAATAACTTAAACAACGCAAAAACAACCGATAATTAGACCATAAAAGCTAAAGAAAACAAGAATCTAACCAAGTGATTGAGAGAATCTTGAGGTCTTACAGCCTGTATTGGAGATATTCGTCACTTTTGTACTCCTTCAAGCTGCCCTTTTCTCTTTTCCGGCCCCTTTCGATGTGAAATCGAGTAGGGCACTCCGCATTCGAGCTTTCGCCGCTTATGAAGTCATCGACACGAGCATAGGGAATGAGAGCAACATCGTCGACGTGGTGTTCGGTGGTTCCAAACTTGGTCCACGTCAAATCAGCGGCCGAGAACTCCTCATCCTGAGGATCTTGAACCGGGATATCATTAATCGAATCCTTCACTTCCATTTATTTCTGTGAATGGAATTCAAATACTCAGAATTACAATCATACCATGTAAAAAAAAAAAAAAACTAGAGTAAAATCATCAAATTCAAACAATTGATCGATGCAAAATATCATATAAAGCATCAAGGTAAGATTTTCTTTATTTATCCATGAAAATTTTCGCACGAGAACTTGGAATAAAATGAAAACGAGGATTAGGGTTTTGTTGGGCGAGGGTTTCGTACCTAGGGGCGTCTGCGATGGACAAAGAAGGAGAGGCCGCAGAAGGGACTCCAAGAAAGGGGATTTAACAAAGAAGATGGAGGAGGGTCGTCGCTCGTCTTGGAAGGGCATCGGCGAGGGGAGAGGCGAGGGATGGGGGGAGGGGAGAGGGAGTAGGGTTTTGGGGAGGCAAATGAGCGAACGGTCGGCAGACCTTCTTGATAATTGGGTTTCGAATATCTAAGGTCAAGTCGATTTGGTCCTTCGGGGTAACCCCGTACCCGACCCAATTGGGTCCCCATCTGGCTCATGATTAAACAGCAACGCTTTACCTCTGGAACGCAGGACTCTTGGGAATTTTAAATGAAATAAATTCTACAGTAATATTTATTTTACATAAATTCTCATATTTAGCCTACTATACATAAAATTATGAAATTAAAATAAATTCTTATGCTTAAAAGAAATAAAAAATAAATTTAATATTTTTTAATTATTTTTATTTAATAATTATTAAAAATTGTTATGTTAATTATATTAAGTAGATTTGGCTATATTCAAATATAATCAAGTCCAAGATTCGGTCATCTTTCCTTATTCTTTATACGAAATTCGAAGCCATCATATCTTTTTCATTTTTTTCATCTTTAGGATTCTTAAACTGTGTAGATTTAAGGGTAGAAAAGATTATTGGATCTAAACTTGGCTATAGTAGCTAAGTATATCTCAATTATATTCTCAAATCGTATTTAATTACATTAATTATTAAAGTTAATTACATTTAATTATAATGTAATATAATTATATTAAATTATAATTAATAATGATAATTTGATAAGTATTGATTGATATAGAATATAATTATAATTCAATAATTATAATAATTATTTAGATCATTGTAATAAATTATAATCTATAATACTATGATTATATTTAGTTATATTTATTAAAATAACAATACATTATTAATTATATATAAA
>UESW01003290.1:0-85412 GCA_900491605.1 Calamus simplicifolius | reverse complement strand
GAAGTTTCAGCTTTTGCCTCACATTACTTTGAGGGTCACGTCCACACGAGGAGCCGAAATTATGGTCATAACGATGACGTATGTGTGGACGAAGCAGAAGCTAATGACGGTAGAATATCAATTTTTAAAGCTATCGGCTGTTCATTTGGTGGGCAGAAGTCAAGAAATCTTAGCGATATGAAGTGTAATGCAGCACATTATTACATCCTAATGAACTGTCGAGAAGTCGATCCATATATTGAGTAAGTGTATACTTCAATGCTAAATTAAAAATTTAAATTTATATAATAATATACCATAATATTTAATTTCTAACAGTAGTTTTCATTATTTTCATCCCATAAGGATGTTTTGTGATAAACAATGACAGATGAATCCCGACATCAGTCAAGTTGCAATTGGGCAGAAATTAGAAACAAAGTTGCTTACTGGTTTTATGAATTTGTGAGTAGTATCACTCAATCAATTTCGATAATGACTATTATTTTTGAATTGGATGTCAATAGCTTATTAATTTATAGGTCAATGGTCCATGGTCGACAACTGACAATATTTTATTAAATGTCTATCGCAATGGCCATTGAAGACCGTAACAACCTCTACTGGCTATTTTGTAAATGGGTACAAATTTCAGATTGAACGATTAGCAGCTTCAAGAGGCATGCAGAACTGGGGCGTGTGTGTGAAAGGAGAAAGTGTTGGAGCAAATATGCAGGATTATTATGGAAAGTTAGTAGAGGTGGTTGAAGTTGAATATCCCGGTTGGCCTATGAAACGAACCGTATTGTTTCGTTGTGATTGGTTTGATCCGATAGTTTCTGTGGGCAAAAGGGTTCATAACGACTATAATTTGGTTGAAGTGAACCATCGACGAAGATTGCAGAAATTTGACCCATTCATCCTTGCATCCCAAGCCCAGCAAGTCTTTTACTGCGGATATCCAAGTTTGCGCAACGACAAGCGAGATTGGTGGGCCGTTTCTAAAATCGTCCCACGTTCAACAATCGTATTAGAGGAGAGTTCATCAAGTCAATCAACTGAGTGCCCTGCATTTCAAGAGGATGAGATGGAAATGCATGCAATTGAGGACGACACAAGGGCTCCTGAAACATCACTTAGAGATCCAAGTGGTGATGTCCAAGAAATTATGGATGCAAATGTTCGGTTTCCTTCCGATGATAATGAAACTGATTCGCAATCCGATACGGCATCGGATGTTGAACCAACATTTCACGAAACAATGACACCGATTAAACATAAAGGTTTTTTAAAATTTAACTTTTTTTATAAGTGTTAAATTCTTACATAATCAATCATTAATCGTAATTTAATTGTGTGAATCTTTAGTATTTTCAGTATGAGGGGCAGAGGTAGATCTACCGACGACAGTTTGGGTGAGCAGAGACGTAGTTTGGATCCTGCGACATCAGATCACATGAGCATCGGAGATGGAGAGTTTGGATCTCCAGCAGAGGCGCAGCCTTCGATCTCTGCAGCAGTATTACCATACAGCCGATCGGCACAGACCTCCGAGAGTTCTTCCACCATCGGCCGCACTGTACTTAGACTTGATGCTCAGGGGATGTAAGTATATACTAATTAAAAATATTTGTTTATGTTTTTAAGTCATTTACTTATAAACTTGCATTTTTTTAACAGATTCATTGAGCAGCATCATGTATCCAGCCACATCAGCGCCGTTTTTCAGAGGCGTGCAGATCCCAGTGGCTACGATTGGCGCCACGTGTCTCCAGCCACGAGGGAGTTTTATTTTTCTGAGTTTCAGGTAAACTTATTAAATACAATTTATTAGTGATATATAATTCTTTAAACTTAATAAATTCATAAACTAACTGTTTATTTTAATGCAGAAAAAGTTTACGTGGGATCCTGCCAGCCATGATGCCATTAGGGCAGCATGGGAGGCTCTGACGCGACGCCGATACTCCGACATGCTTCATCGTTGGAGGTCATCGGGTCAGCGTCCTGCGCACGTGCCAGAGGGTATTTGGCACGAGTGGCAGCAGGCCTGGGAGTCCGATGGCTGGCGCAGGAGGTCCGCATCAGCCAGCACGAACCGCCGATCTGAGAAGGGCGGTCCTGGCACGGGTCTCTCCCGTCATATTTCGGGCTCCATTTCGATTCAGGAGCACAGACGTCGTATGGTAAGAAAATATAAATATTTTAATTACTATTTTAGTTATTTACAAATATTTGTATTAATATCATTTTTTTATTGTTATAGACTGAGCAGGAGGGCAGAGATCCTGGTGAGTTTCGTCTATTCAGGGAGACACACACCAGGAGGGACGGCTCCTGGGTCGACACGCGATCACGGGAGGTTGCGGTAAGAAATTAGATTTATGTAGTATCTGTTTAATTTCTAAAATTTTATTTCGAGAAATTTATTAACTCATTTATTGTTGATTTCATAATTTCAAGACACGAGTCGACGAGCTTCGCTCCCAGGCATCGCAGGTCGACTCTACTGATGGGGAGACGCCCGTCGAACTCTCAGCAGAGGAAAGTCGACGTGTGTTTTTGGAGGCTGTTGGTGCCCAGCCACGAGACCGCAGGGTCTATGGTCTGGGCACTAGAGCTTCTATATTTTTTCCCCATCATGCCTCCAGCTCGCGAGTTTCTACTGATCTTCCTCCCGAGCGTTTACAGGAGCTTCGCAGATCTATTGCAGAGGAGATTCGCCAGGAGGTCGAGCAGGATTTTGAGGATCGTATGCGAGGCCGGGATCAGGAGGTTGCAGACATGCAAGATGAGATGCATTATTTACGGGATATGGTTAGCCGCTTGTCGCAGAGTCTTCAGCCTCCACAGCCTCCACGTGATCGTTCAGATTCTTGATGTATTTTTTTCTTTTTTTATGTTGTAAAAACTTCAAAATTTTAATATATAATTATTTTTTGAAATATATTATTGTTTGGATTGAGTGAAAAATGTTTGTATCAATATTTAGATTTAGCAAAATTGAATTAACCGTTTTAATTTTTAATCATTTAAATATTTTTAAAAATAAAATTTGTGACGCATTAGCGACTGATATTGGATCGCTAATATTTTTAAAATATTATTATTAAATATTATGATGCAATGACCTGACATCGCAATAATTTAAAAATAAATTTAATAGCGATGCATTAGCGACTAAAATTGAGTCGCTATTTTATCTTAAAAATTTTTAATAAATATTGCGACGCAATTACCTTGCGTCGCAATATTTTAAAATAATTTTTATTTACGACGCATTAGCAACTCACATTGCGTCACTATTATAAAATTATCATTATTAAATATTGCGATGCAGCTGGATGAGTCACAATATTGCGACCTAATTTAGTGCGTCGCAATATTTAATAATTTTTTTATTTTAAAAATTAATTTTAAATATTACGATGTAATTTAGTGCGTCGCAATATTTAATAATAATTTTTTAAAATTTATTTTTAAATTTAGCGACGCATTTGCATGCGTCGCAATATTGCGACGCAATGTGGCGTCGCAAGAGCGTCGTAGAGAGTCGCAATATTGCGACGCAATTGCGACAAAAGGGTATTGCGACGGACAGTTGAGCGACGCCCTCGTTGCGTCGCAATTGCATCGCAATAGCATATTTAGCGACGCAATTGCGACGCATTTGGGCGTCGTAATATTTTAATTCTCTTGTAGTGTTAGCTCTTGTAGCTCCCATGTTTTCCATTTGCGGGTTTGAGCACTTTCGTCCGCTGGTGACCTGCCCCCCAGGGAGTCATGTTAGTCGGATTGGAAGTGTCGTTGCCCTTACTTGGGCCTTCCCTCGCATTGGAGGCCAGGACGAGATGCCTGTGGCCGGGAAGAAGCTGGAAACCGGGACAAAGCTGGAGTCTGTTGAGGAAAGCCTCGATAGTTGGCGATCATTGAAGATGAATGGCTGGGAGAGTCCATCGAGGGCGTTGCTGAGAGTAAAAAGGTCGGAGGAGTTGCTGGGAGGGCTCTTTGCCTAGCTTTTTCTTTGAAGAGATTGATTGCCTTCGGTGCTGAAGCTTAAGAGCAGCAGTCAAAGCCTTTTGTCCTCATCTTCTTCCTTGTATTAATTGCAACGACACCTCTCGGCTTGCTCTAGCCGATTGTTGAGCCTTTGAGTGAGCTCTTCCAGCCGTCGGTGTTGTTCGTCCAGATGCTTCCTCATCTTATGATTAAGGTCCTCCCCAGATGACCCGAAAGAATAACAGAAGGCGGGAGATCGATGGTGCTCAGGTGAAGCTTGATGGTGATAAGCTTCTCTGTGAAGAGATTTTCCATGAGCGGATCACTAGCCAACTGGTGCAGCTATCATGGGCGATGTGAGAGGCTTGGGGTGCTGCTGAGTGGCCCCCGCGCATTGCTTATGCAGTTCATGAACTGCTACTTTCAAAGCTTGATCTTGCCGATTGAGGATGGCCAGCTGGTTAATCAGAGCAGCTGAAGTTGGTGGTGAAGGAGGGGCAGGGAGAGAGAGACTGGTCTTTTGTTGCTTAGTGTGATGTGGATGCCCCCCAGCACGATTGGTAAGAACCTCTGGCATGCGCATCATCACCATAGCTATCTTAGAGGGGACGAAGACTTATAGCTCAAGGAGATAGCTTTCTTTCCTTCAGCGCGTCCCCCCTACCTGGCGTGCCAATCTGTTGATGCTAAATCACTGGCCTCGAGCGTCCGGTCGCCTCCTCCAGCGAGCTCCTCGCGCCTGCAAGCAAGTCCCGGGGGCCGGAGATTCTGGCGGGGACCCTCCGACGCTCAAGTCAGTGGTCTGGGCAACAGCCGTGAGCTTGAGGAAGCTCGAAAGAGAAAGAGAGAGAGTTGGCTCCGAGAAGATCCCTCGCTGTGAGCGTTTTGGAGTGTAATGAGTGTGTTACCTGGTCGAGGTCCCTCTTACCCTCTATCCATCGTGGCCCAGCCTCCTTCAGACGGTCATTAGTTTCTAGTCTTCAACGTGCCACAAAGTACGGGTCATGGGACTGATCGTGGGGCCACATCCGTCATTAGCGGCGCCAGGGGGGAGCAAGTCCACCGCGCGCGTAGCCGGGCATGCTCGTAGTGATGTGGTCCGCCATTCTCGATGGAAGTGGACTACATAGCTTGAACGTGGGTAATTGTTGCCGGGGGCCGACGCCAAGAGCGATGCCGGGGCTGACACCTAAGCCGACGCCGACACCGTAACCAACACTTAGACTAGCTGCGGCCGATGAGGAGGCCGAGGTGGGCCATGGACGACATGGATGTCGAGATGGGCCGTGGCCGACGCCGAGGTCGGGATGGGCCGTGGTCGACACATATGTCGAGATGGGCCATGGCCGACGCTGAGGTCGGGATGGGCCGTGGCTGACACGGATGTCAAGATGGGCCATGGCCGATGTCGAGGTTGGGATGGGCCATGGCCGACACGGATGTCGAGATGGGCTGTGGCCGATGCTGACACCATGACCAAGGCTTAGATTGACTGCAGCCGACGAGGAGGTCGGGGCGGGCCATGGCCGATGCGGATGTCGAGATGGGCTGCAACCGACACGGAAGTCGGGGTAAGCCATGTCAAGCCCACTTGCCAAGGAATTGGCTCGCGTGTTCTTTGACCCGATCGGCCATATCACTGGGGCCGGCTGAGAAGTGCCGGGGCCGGCCGGAAGGGGCCGGGGCCGCCTAGCTTGGACACGCCGGGGGTCGGCTATCTTGGACACGCCGGGGCCGGCTAGGAGAGTGTTGGGCCGCTTGGGAGGTGTCGGGGCCGCCTAGCTTGGACACGCCGGGGCCGGCTAGGAAGGTACCAGGCCGCTTGGTTTGGACACGCCGGGGGCCGGCTAGGGAGGTGCCGGGTGTCAACCTTGGAGGCGTCGGCCATGGAGGTGTCGTCCATGGAGCTGTTGGCCTTGGAGCTATAGGCCTTGGAGCTCTCGGCCATGGAGGGTCGGCCTTGGAGCTGTCGGCCTTGGAGGTGTCGGCTTTGGAGCTGTCGGCCTTGGAGGTGTCGGCCTTGGAGCTGTCGGCCATGGAGCTGTCGGCCTTGGAGCTATCGGCCTTGGAGGTTAGAGCAATTGGGTGCGCGTGGCTTTGAGGCCATAAACGCTACCATGGCCGAAGGGCCCTTTGGAGGCCAAAGGGGGGCTCCGTCGATTTCCTTCCTTCACGGTTCTCTAACGGCGTTGGATCAGCCACATCACCATAATTACTAGATAGTTTTCTATTTACCACAACTTTCCTTTAAATTTTAAATTATTATCAGCTGTAATATCTTTGTAATTACTGTAATCCCATAATTTTAGGATAGTTTTCTATTTTTGTAATTTGGCAATGCCTAATTTTCTATATATATATATATATATATATATATATTCAGTATTAATCAATGAAAAAGTTGAGCCATTATTTCTCAATATTTATCTCTCTATTTCAACATGGTATCTAGAGCGTAATCTTCTTGGGCGAATTTTTTTTTTCCTTCATGGCTTATGATGCGACCTTCTCCTCTACCAACGATTCTATTTCCATCCAAAACTCCCCCTTCTTACAATCAATTTCTCCAATATCAATAAATTGACATTAGCCTTCAACTCCAATCTCTTCCTCAAGGTTATGAACTTCATACTTTATTGATGGCACTCATACTCCACCACCACCCATCATAACCGTCAATGGTGTTGCATCCCCAAATCCCGCATACACAACCTGGAAGCGTCAAGATCGTCTTATCTTTAGTGCTCTCCCAAATCTCGCATACTCGAAGCGTCAAGATCATCTCATCTTTAGCACTCTCCTTGGTGCTATCTCCGTTTCACTGCAACCACTTATTGCCTGCACCACCACTTCCCTTGATGCATGGCAAACCGTAGCAAATACCTATGCCAAACCATCTCGGGGTCATATTAAACAATTGAAAGAACAATTACAGCGGTGTAACAAGGGCTCACAATCAATTAGTAAATACATGCAGGCAATAAAGGCTTGTGCGATGAACTTGCTCTTCTAGCGAAGCCAGTTGATGCTGAGAATCTTATTGATCGGGTTCTTGCCGGACTTGGTGATGAGTACAAATCTGTCATTAATGCAATTAATGCCACTACATGAGAAACTTCTCAATAACGAAGCATCTCTTTAGATTGCTCAACAATCTTCTCTATCACTACCAGCAATGACAAATCCCACATCCTTCAGGCATCGTCCAAATAGGCGTTCCTTAGCCACCAATTCCCAACAACCAGGTCCTACCACTATGCTTTCTCCTCATGATCAATGCCAACCCAAACCTTATTTGGGTCGTTGTCACTAATCAACAATCCTTGACACCTCATCCTCAAGGTTCTCACGGATCTCACCCTTCCACACCCTGGCAACCACGAGCCAATCATGCTGTTCTCGGCAACACACACTACTCCTACTTGGCTGCTGGATATTGGAGCATCTCACCACATTACGTCTGACTTGAACAATCTTTCTCTTCATAGCCCGTATCAAGGATCTGATGATGTTATGATCAGTGATGGATCAGCTCTTCACATCACCCATACTAGTTCTACCACCATACCTACTTCCTCTTGCTCTTTTAATTTATAAAACATGTCCCTTCCATAAAAAAAGAACCTACTTTCGATTTATCAATTTTGCACTAATAACCGTATTTCGGTTGAGTTCTCACCCTCTGCCTTTCAGGTGAAGGATCTAAACACGGGGCAATCCTTGTAATGGGTGAACCTAAGGATGGCGTGTATGAGTGGCCGACTATATCCCCTTCAGTAGCCTCTTCTCTATTGCTTGCATTTTCTAGTGTCAAGACCACTTCGTCCGAGAGGCACTCTAGACTAGGTCATCCATCATTTAGTATTATGAAAAATATTGTTTCCAAGTTTTCTTTACCATTGTCTACCTCGTTATCCTCTTTCACACATTACAATGCCTGTTCATGTAATAGAAGTCATAAAATTTCATTTTCTTCTTCTACCTTAACCTCATCCCATCTGCTTGAACTTCTCTTTCTGATGTATGACCTCTCCTATTTATTCTGTTAATGGTTTTCAGTACTATATTATTTTGTTGATCATTATACATGGTATTTGGTATTATCCACTTAAATGGAAATCTCATGTGTATAATGTCTTTGTGCACTTCAAGGCATTAGTCAAAAACCAATTTAAACACCGAATTGTTACTCTCCATTCAGATAATGATGGTGATTATCAAGCCCTTGATGGTTTTCTCTCCACCAATGGTATATCCCATCTTACTGCATCACCCCATACACTAGAACACAATGGTCTTTTTGAACAATGTCATCATCATATTGTTGAAACCAATCTCTCTCTTCTCACTCATGCATCAATGCCTCTAACTTATTGGACTTATGCCTTTGCCGCTGCTATATATCTCATCAACCGTATGCCCATACCCACACTACATCTTTCATCTCCTTTTGAAAAACTTTTTGAGTCTCAACCCAACTATACTAAACTTCAGGTGTTCGGTTGCTTATGTTATCTGTGGCTTCGTCCTTATTCCAAACATAAACTTGACTCTCATTCCACTCGTATTTTTTTTGGTTACTCTTCAATGCAAAGTGCTTATATCTGTCTTGATCTATCCATTTCTAAAACATATATTCTCGTCATGTCAGATTTCTTAAAAACTCTTTTCCCTTTACCACTCACCTATCACATCTAACTCATCCCACCCCAGAGACTACCCCTCCTCACCAATCAACCATCATTCTCTGTCCACAGACCCTTTACTCGGACACAGTTCGGGTGACTAGCAAGCAACCACGGTTAACTGTTTACCACACCAGAGCCACAAAATTTTGAGACCTCTTCTGCTTCAATCATAGCTCAAACTACCCATCAAAATACCCATCCCATGACCACTAGAGCGAAAAACAACATCCAAAAACCCCTAACCAAGATGAATCTCATTGCTATCCTTTCTCAAACCATCAGACATTGAGCCTCATACTATTAACCAAGCCCTAAAAGATCCCATATGGAGACACACTATGAATGATGAATTTAATGCTCTTGTTCAGAATGAAACCTGAGAGCTTGTTCTATATTCTTCTCTACAGAATCTTATTAGATGTAAGTGGGTCTTTCATATTAAACAGTTTTCTAATGGTTATGTTGAAAGGTACAAAGCCAGATTAGTTGCAAAAGGCTTTCATCAGCGAGCTGGAGTGGATTATCACAACTCCTTTAGTCCGATTGTCAATCCGACAACAATACGCCTTTTTCTAAGCCTGGTAGTCAGTAGAGGTTGGCAGTTGCGATAGTTGGATGCTAATAATGCCTTTCTTTAAGGCCATCTTTCTGAAGATGTCTACATAGCCCAGCCTCCAGGATTTGTTGATAGAGACAATCCAACACATGCATGCAAATTAAAGAAGGCTATATATAGACTCAAGCAAGGCCCACGAGCTTGGTACCTTGAACTTCGCTAGTTCCTCATTGAGTCTGGGTTCACAAACTCTCATGCGGACACTTCTCTCTTCATTCTCCACTCCGATGATATTACTATATATCTTCTTGTTTATGTGGATGACATTATTATCATAGGTACCAACACCAATATTATTCAGCACTACATTGACCTTCTGTCACATAGATTTTCAATCAAGGATCTTAGTGCTTTGTCTTATTTTCTCAGCATTGAGGTTTTCACCACTCCATTTGATCTATTGCTTACTCAAAAGTGCTACATCACTGATCTTCTTGCCCTAACAAAAATGTTTGGTGCAAAACCTGTTGCTACACCACTGTTATAGATGAAAATCTCACACTTCATTCAGGTACATCTCTGACCGACTACACAGAATATAGAACAATTGTTGGCAGTCTACAATATCTTTCCCTCACTCGCCCAGACATCACATATGTTGTTAACAACTTTCTCAGTTCATGCATTGCCCAATGTCTGAACATTGGAACGCTGCAAAATGACTACTTCGATATCTATGTGGCACATTAACTCATGGATTATTTTTTCATAAGAAAAATCCACTTTCTCGTCACACCTTCTCAGATACAGATTGGGCTGGCAACAAAGATGATTATACCTCTATGAGTGCCTATATTGTCTATCTTGGTCGTCATCCTATTTCTTGATCATCCAAGAAACAACGTACAGTTGAAGCTGAGTATCGATCAGTTGCTGCCACTACTTCAGAAATCAATTGCATTTGCTCCCTTCTCACAGAGCTTGGCATCACCCTTCTTACACCACCTGTTATCATTTGTGACAACATTGGTGCCACCTATCTCTATTCTAATTCAGTCTTTCATTCGCGCATAAAATATGTGGCAATTGACTATCACTTTATTCGGGATCAAGTTCAATTAGGGGCTCTTCGTGTTACTCATATTTCCTCAGCAGATCAACTTGTCGGCGCTCTTACCAAACCACTTCCACGAAGCCACTTCTAAGAATTACATGTCAAAATTGGCATCTCCTCTGAAGCTCCATCTTGAGGGGGCATATTAGAGAATTAACCACAACAACTTTCCTTTAACTTTTGAATTATTGTCATTAGTTGCAATATCTTTATAATTAGTTGTAATCCCATAATTCTAGGATAGTTTCTTATTTACCACAACAGCTTTTCTTTAAATTTAAATTATTGTCATTAGTTCTAATCCTATAATTCTAGGATAGTTTCCTATTTACCACAACAACTTTCTTTAAATTTTAAATTATTGTCATTAGTTGTAACATCTTTATAATTAGTTGTAATCCCATAGTTCTAGAATGGTTTCCTATTTAACACAATAACTTTCCTTTAAATTTTAAATTATTATCATTAGGTGTAATCCCATAATTCTAGGATAGTTTCCTATTTACGACAACAGCTTTTCTTTAAATTTAAATTATTGTTATTAGTTGTAATATCTTTATAATTAGTTGTAATCTCATAATTCTATGATAATTTTTCATTTTTATAATTTGATAATGTCTAATTATATATATATTTACTCCTAATCAATAAAAAAATAAGCCATTGTTCTATTTCAACACTCCCTTTGCTCCGAATCATTCTATTATTTTTATGGGAAGAGGCGGAAAGGAAACCCTTCTCGTCGAAGCTTTTCCTCATCTCCATAGCGAGTCACACATCTCCACTCGGTTACCTCGTGTCCCTTAGCGAGAGTTCAACGGTTGCGATTCACCGTCGACGTTGCCCCTTTGAAAAATTGGCTACGTTTTTGTACGGATGCTTCACCGTCAGCATTGCTCCTTAGAAAATTGACTATGTTTTTCACGGACACAGTTCACCGTCACTGCCTACCAGGATGCGATCCGTTAAGTTCGTGAAATTTTTTTATCATTTTTTAATAGCCATGCATATTATCGCATTTAATTTGACATATTGAAAAATAGTACTAATATATTTTAAAAATTATTTTAAAAATCAAATTGATACATCAATAACTGGCAAACTGATTTTTACTAAAGATAAGATAATCTCGTATTCTTAACGGTAAAAATTTTCATCTTATTTTTTTAAAATTAAACTTCAAAATAAAGTATTATTCAAAAAAAAAAGAAAAAGCTATTAAAATTTATTTTTTTACATATTAATATAAATAGTCAATATATTATAAATTTATTATATAAATTATATTTATATATTAGTTATTATAATAAATATAGTTTTTTTATGCTAATAAACTAATAAAATTTTATATTATATATTGATGAGGGGTAAAATCGTCATTGCATTATTGATCGCTCACATTGGCGATGGGGCTGGCCTGCTGGCGCAATATTCTAGCAACGAGTGTCTCGTTATAATAAAGAAAGAGAACAGAGGGAAAAGGGCCACGTCATATACGTGGGTTCTCCCAAGGGCCCCTCATTAATATCCGGTCAATAGGCTGGAGCATTTAATGGTGCAGAAACGGTCATAATGACTTGGCCAGCATTTAATGGAATAAAAATAAAAGAGAAAGCTTTTTTCGGCTAACATACTTCGGCCAACATGCCTCGGCCAATATACCTCGGCACTCTAGCTCGGTTTCCACAACCGCGCTATGTCCTTTGCACCAGTGCTCAATATACCTCGACAATGTAGCTGCGCTATGTCCTTCACACCAACGCAATTATAGCCTCATAAAGGCCATGTGCATCCATATGCTTTAAGGCATTTAATTCCTTATTTCCTTCCATCATTAAGGCATTTATGGCTGCCACGTTGGCCCCATTGGCACTTTTGCGCAAGAAGGATGGCGTCACAAAGCCAAGACAAGGAGTTCTTAACTCCATGCTTCACAAAAGTCCAACTCGGCCGACCACATTATACTTCGGCAGATTCAGCCAACCTTATGCCTCGGCAACCCGAGCTATTCTTATGCTTCTGCCATCAAGGCCAGACCATTCCTCGGCCATCCGATCCGAGCTACTTCAGACCTCTGCGGAATCTGGTGCAGGAGAGTTCGAATTCACTATAACAGAATAAGATTCTAAACAAGGAATCATGCCAAGACGTGGCCTAGGACTTACAATAGTGGCCTAGGGACCACGCAGCCACTGAGTCTCGAGCCATCGGCCAGCTCTCCCCGCCTCCCAGCCGTCGATCCTCTAACTAACCAGATACGGATCCTACCGGCCCTGTAACAATCTGATTCGAATCCATTTCGAATCACAACAACTTTCAGACCTCATCCAGAGCACGTCCAAGAAGTCAGGTGACTGCCTATAAATATTACCACCCTCAAGCCTCTCAGGTACGGCTATTCTACGCCCATTTTTCATTCACAGTTCTCACACTCCGCCATAAAAGCTCCCACGAGAGCTCGGAGGAACTCTTCCTCAGGGATCCTTCTCCCCATATTTGTTGATTGCTGGTCTCCACTGACTTGAGCGTCGGAGGGTCTTCCGCAGAGGGCTACCCCCAACGCCTCTCGCGTGAGGACTGTCTTGCAGGTCCGCCTAGGAGGGAGCCCACGCTGTAGCCCGATCATGCCCGAGCCGAAGGACAGATTTCAGCAGCAACAGATTGGCGCTAGAGGAAGGGCCTCAAGTCCCATTAAACTTGAAGAAAGGAGACAAGGATCTCGATCTAGAAGAGAACCTCTCCAATGGCTAATCGAAGAAGGGCAACTTCTGAAGCCCAGGACTAGGTCGCCTCCCAGAGACTTGATCCGGTGAGTAGCGTGGCACCACCGCCGCCACCAGCTGAGACTCCATCGCCACCAGCTATCCCAGTGACCCAGGACCAGTTCGCCATGCTGGTCCAGCAGGTACAGGCCCTGACCCATCTGGTTCAGGAGTGCCTTACAGCTCCCCATCCAGTTATAGCTGCCCCTGCTCCATGCCTCCCTAAAAAGGCCGCAGCTCCTCTTTCTCTAGCCACTTCTTCTTTTGGTCCGCATGGAGTCGCGAACCCCCCACATCGACCTAAGGAGGCCAGACCAGTCCCGCAAGGGGGCTATGACAAGGATCTCCCCAGATCTCGGTGGGTCCGATCCCTCTCTTCGGTGTCCTCTCACCATGACTCGACGCCATCTCTGCCTTCTCTCTGCCTCGGCATAACAGATCGGCTTCCATAGCCGCGCTATGCACAAAGGCATTTATGGCCTCATAAAGGCCATGTGCATCTACCTGCTTTAAGGCATTTAATGCCTTATCTCCTTCCATCATTAAGGCATTTATGGCTGCCACGTTGCCCCCTTGGCACCTTTTGCGTGAGGAAGGATAACGTCATAAAGCCAAGACAAGGAGTTCTTGACTCCATGCTTCACAGAAGTTCAACGGCCAGCTTCAGCCTCGGCCAGTGGGCCTACCGCACCACCCAGAGAGTTCCCACAGGCGGGACCCTATTCCGGATGGCCTTTGGTGCGGAAGCTATCATCCCCATGGAGATAGGACTTCCCTCTCCGCGGGTGCTATCACGCCTCCAGAGTCAAAGGGAGATCTTTCTCGCCCGGCGATCTTGTCCTCCGAAAAGCATCCGTCTCCAAACCGCTAGAGCAAGGAAAGCTGTCTCCGAACTGGGAAGGACCCTATCAAGTAGCGGAAGTTATCGGACCTAACACCTACAAACTCTAGGATTTGAACGAAAAATCAATCCCCCAGACGTGGAGTTCGGACAATCTCCGTATATACCATCAGTAGGGTACGCTCTCTATAGACTTGCCCCATTTACAGCTTTGGCATCCTGTTTCAATTATCTGCGGCACGATCGCTACAATCGTTTTTCCGAAGAAGTCGTAATAGAAAACAGATGCTGCTTACGCATCCATTCTCGGCACAACCGATCTATCTCCTTGAGCTATCTCCATACCTTGGCTGGACCGAGTCTTGAACCAAATCTCCGTACCTCGGCTGGGCCGTGTCTTGAGCTAAATCACCATACCTCGGCTAGACTGGATCCTATTCCACAAAGGCTCGGCTACAACCAAGTAACGGTCTTCAAACCTTGGCAGCGCCAAGTAAAATATAATCTTGAAGGCTCAGCTACAACCGAGTAACGGTCTCTGTACCTTAGCAGCGCCAAGTAAATTATAATCTTGAAGGCTCAGCTACAACCGAGTAACGGTCTCCGAACCTTTGCAACGCCAAGTAAAATATAATCTTGAAGGCCCGGCTACAACCGAATAACGGTCTCCATACCTTGGCAGCGCTAAGTAAAATATAATCTTGAAGGCTCGGCTACAACCGAGTAACGATCTCCGAACCTTGGCAGCACCAAGTAAAATATAATCTTGAAGGCTCGGCTACAACCGAGTAACGGTCTCCGTACCTTGATAGCCCCAAGTAAAATATAATCTTGAAGGCTCGGCTACAACCGAGTAATAGTCTCCATACCTTGGCAGCGCCAAGTAAAATATAATCTTGAAGGCTCGGCTACAACCGAGTAACGGTCTCTGAACCTTGGCAGCGCCAAGTAAAATATAATCTTGAAGGCTCGGCTACAACCGAGTAATGGTCTCCGTACCTTGGCAGTGCCAAGTAAAATATAATCTTGAAGGCTCGGCTACAACCGAGTAACGGTCTCCGAACCTTGGCAGCGCCAAGTAAAATATAATCTTGAAGGCTCGGCAACACCGAGTAATTTATTATTTGAAGGCTCGGCAACACCGAGTAATTTATTATTGGAAGCCTCGGTTACAACCGAGTAGCATCTTGGGAAGGCTCGGCAACACTGAGTAATTTATTATTTGGAAGCCTCGGTTACAACCGAGTAGCATCTTGGGAAGGCTCGGCAACACCGAGTAATTTATTATTTGAAGGCTCGGAAACACCGAGTAATTTATTATTTGGAAGCCTCGGTAGTAGCATCTTGGGAAGGCTCGGCAACACCGAGTAATTTATTACTTGAAGGCTCAGCAACACCGAGTAATTTATTATTTGGAAGCCTCGGTTACAACAAGTGGTATGTTTGGAAGCCTCGATTACAGCCGAGTAGCATCTTGGGAAGGCTTGGCAACAACCGAGTAATATATTTCTAAAGGCTCGGCAACACCCGAGTAATAAATTTTCAGAGCCTCGACCAAAGACCGAGTGATATATTTCTGAAGGCTCGGCAACAACCGAGTAATAAATTCATCCATAAAAGTACACTCTTTCTAGACCCATTTTTATTCATTGAATTAAATTCAGTTTTTAAAAGGCCTACGAAATTCTTATAACTCTCCTTGAAAGTTACAATGAGAAGCAGGTCATATAAAGCCTCGGCCAGAGCCGAAGTGCATCTTTTATTATCAAAAGCCTCGGCCAGAGCCGAAGTGCATCTCTTATTATCAAAGCCCCGGCCAGAGCCGGAGTGCATCTCTTATTATCAAAAGCCCCGGCCAGAGCCAGAGTGCATCTCTTATTATCAAAAGCCTCGGCCAGAGCCGAAGGGCATCACCTATTAACAGAAACCTCGGCCAAGACCGATGACATGTCGGAACCCTCGGCTAAAGCCGAAGGAAATTTCTTATTGATCTTCAAAAGCCCCGGCCAGAGCCGGAGTGCATCTCTTATTATCAAAAGCCCCAGCCGGAGCCGGAGTGCATCTCTTATTATCAAAAGCCCCGGCTAGAGCCAGAGTGCATCTCTTATTATCGAAAGCCCTGGCCAGAGCCGGAGTGCATCTCTTATTATCGGAAGCCCCGGCCAGAGCCAGAGTGCATCTCCTATTTATCTAAACCTCGGCCAAGACCGAGTGACATATCAGAACCCTTGGCTAAAAGTCGGAGGAAGTTTGTTATTAATCTTGAAGGCTCGGCAACACCGAGTAATTTATTATTTGGAAGCCTCGGTTACAATCGAGTAGCATCTTTTGAAGGCTCGAAAACACCGAGTAATTTATTATTTGAAGCCTCGATTACAACCGAGTAGCATCTTGGGAAGGCTCGGCAACACCGAGTAATTTATTATTTGAAGGCTCGGAAACACCGAGTAATTTATTATTTGGAAGCCTCGGTTACAACCGAGTAGCATCTTGGGAAGGCTCAGAAACATCGAGTAATTTATTATTTGAAGGCTCAAAAACACTGAGTAATTTATTATTTGGAAGCCTCGATTACAACCGAGTAGCATCTTGGGAAGGCTCAGAAACACCGAGTAATTTATTATTTGAAGCCTCGGTTACAACCGAGTAGCATCTTGGGAAGGCTCAGAAATACCGAGTAATTTATTATTTGAAGCCTCGATTACAACCGAGTAGCATCTTGGAAAGGCTCAGAAACACCCGAGTAATTTAATATTTGAAACCTCGGTTACAACCGAGTAGCATCTTGGGAAGGCTCGGTAACACCGAGTAATTTATTATTTGCCTCGGTTATAACCGAGTAGCATCTTGGGAAAGGCTCGGCAACACCAAGTAATTTATTATTTGAAGGCTTGGAAACACCGAGTAATTTATTATTTGGAAGCCTCGGTTACAACCGAGTAGCATCTTAGGAAAGCTCAGAAACACCGAGTAATTTATTATTTGAAGCCTCAGTTACAACCGAGTAGCATCTTGGAAGGCTCGGAAACACCGAGTAATTTATTATTTGGAAGCCTCGGTTACAACCGAGTAGCATCTTGGGAAGGCTCGGAAACACCGAGTAATTTATTATTTGGAAGCCTCGGTTACAACCGAGTAGCATCTTGGGAAGGCTCGGAAACACTGAGTAATTTATTGTTTGGAAGCCTCGGTTACATTCATTCATAAAGTGTCTCGATCTTCATAAGTCATGTAACTCCTCACAGGGACTACCCTAGCCAAGGTTTTGCTAAATTGAAACACAGTGAGACATTTATTCCAAACTATTTGGAGGGGTCAATCCCATCTTGATCCACTCACTGCTCCACAAGTACTTTACTGCACCCAGAAACCTTCTATCACTGGATTAAAAATCCAGGTAATTTGGTATCAAAGTACAGTTGGTTGCTTGCAAGCTACAATGGTGATCTCAGGTCAGAGGGACGCTTATATCCATATCCCTTCGCGAACACTTCTTGGCAAAAGAGTGTTCTGCAGATTGGTCACATTCAGTGAAATGTTATATACCTCACCTGCATGTCATACTAGTGTCAACACACTCCTTAGTAAAGAGGTCAACCAACCCATATGGCATACAACGACCTTTACTTGATACATAGTTGTCCTATAACTATATATCATTTGGTCGTGACTATTTTAAGAACCTCTCAATAAACCTCTCTTTATTGAATAGATTATGGTTCTAAGGACTCCATCACAAACGAATTTATTTTAGGAAGATGTGATGTGATGAACTGCAAAATAAATATTTTATTAATTTATAATTCATATACATTTACAACTTGCACAATCATCTACATGTTAGTTGATTGGCTTTAGGACACAATTCCCAACAGGGATAACCTATAAACCTACATTTATTAGTCCTGGCACTTAACTTATGTCCGAATACATTTTTGACATAAGCAAGGCAATCCCAAACTTAAAATATTTAAGACTTGGCTTTTTTTCTTTCCATAATCCATATGGAGTGCTAGTCATTGATTTTGATGGCACTCTGTTTAAAATATAGGCAGCAGTTTCTATGGCATAACCCCAGAATGATACTGAAAGATCTGTGAAGCACATCATGGATCTCATCATATCAATAAGGTATGATTCCTCCTTTCTGCTACACCATTTAATTGAGGTGTATAAGGATGGGTCCTTCAGAGAGAATGCCTTTGTCTTTAAGATGATCAAAAAATTTACTAGACAAGTATTCTCCTCCTTGATCAGATCGAAGGATTTTAATACTATGTACAGTTTGTTTCTCAACCATACTTTAATACTCCTTAAATTTAACAAAGGCTTCGGACTTGTGTTTCGTAAGATACAGGTGTCCAAACCTTGATAAATCGTCAATGAAATTGATGAAATAAGAGTATCCTCCTCTAGCTTGAGTTGTCAAAGGTCCACATACATTTGTGTGTATAAGACCTAATAGTTTAGTTGCCCTTTTTCCATGTCCAGTGAATGGAGACTTAGTCATTTTTCCTATAAGGTAGGATTCACAAGTTCCTAATGATTTAAAATCATAAGGATCAAAGAAGTTATCTTTGTATAACTTGCTTATCTTAGATTTACTTATATGACCTAATCGGCAATGCCAGAGATAAGTGGTATTAACCATCTTCTCTCTTTCTTTTCTTGTTATCAACAAGCAAAACTTTATCATTAAGCAAAAGAATTAGAAGACCATTATTAAACAAACCATATCCAAACAATTTATTAGAATAAAAGATAGAGCAACCATTGCTCTTTACATTTATTTCAAAATCTTGTTCTAATAACAAGGGTGCAGAAATAATATTTCTAATAATATTTAGAATATAATAACAGTTCTTTAATTCCAATATCTTGCCAGAAGGTAATAACAATAAATAGGTGCCCACAACTTCAGCATAAATGGCTTCTCCACTCGCGCCATAAAGCTTAAAGTCACCCTTCTTCAAATTTCTAACTCTTTGTAGTCCCTGCAATGACTTGCATATATGAGATCCACATGCAGTATCCAATACCCATGAGTCAAAACTGAAGAACTCAATGATAAATTAGTTTGTATCATGTACAAACCTTTTGATGCTTCTGCACCAGCATCTTGCTTCAAACTCGCAAGATATATCTTGCAGTTTTTCTTTCAGTATCCCTGCTTGCCGCAGTGAAAACATGCTCGATCAACAGAAGGCTTCTTTGCCTTCTTCCTCTTTTGCATGCTACTTTTAGGGCTCCTCTTTCTCTTTGAACCTTTCTTCATTGCATGTTTCTTCTTCCCATCAACTAGAAGAATATGAGCCTTATCATCCTTGAAGTAACTCTCAGCTATCTTAAGCATATTCAACGGCTCAGGTAATGAAATATTTATTTTGTTCATGTGATAGTTCATAACAAACCGCAAGAAGGAGTCTGGGAGTGATTGTAAGATCAAGTCCTGATTAAGCTTTCCATCCATTACAAACTCTAGTTGACCTAACCGAGTGATTAAGTCAATCATCTTCAAAACATGAGCTTGAACGAATGAGCCCTCACTCATATGTGCACGAAACAACTGCTTCGAAATCTCACATCGAGCAGTCCTACTTTGCTCTCCATAAAGCTCTTTAAGATTGAGCAATATGGACTGAGGTTCCTGCTCCTCATGTTGCTTCTACAATTCATTGCTCATTGAGGCTAACATGATACACTTAACAGTCAAACTATCATTTTGTCACCTTTTATATATAGCATGTTGCCCCTCTGTAGCATCATCTCCGATCGGATCTGGATTAGAAGAGTCGAGGATGTAGGAAACCTTTTCCTGAGTTAAGACAATTCTCAGGTTCCTCAATCAGTCCACATAATTTGGACCAGTCAACTTGTTGGCATCTAAAATGCTCCATCTAAAATGCTTGCCTTTAGCTGAGGGTGGTCTTGGTATCCAGTCGTTACTTCTCAGGAGAGAGGCTCTGACAGCTAGGCATGCCTCCCGGTTCGTTCTTGATCCGAATTGCCTGTGGAGTTCTTTTATGCGTGCCAAGTACGGCAGCTGGAACTCTTCATCTATTCCTCAGGCTACCCGGGGGCATTCTTTTTATTGGAAAGAGGTCTGTCGTTATGCTTCGACTATCCTGGATTGTACCTCTTGGATCATCGGGGACGGTTCTTCGGTGGATGCCACTCAGGATGCATGGATTGCTAACCTTCCTCTGTCGCGTTGGCCCACTTTTATCTGCCCTGATACTCCTCATGGTATGCATGTCAGTGACCTTATATCCAACGACTGCCCTTCCTGGTCGTATTCTCGGGTGGCTAGTTACTGCGGGACTGAGCTATGTCGGCGTATTCTTTCCATACCTCTGTCTCCATCTGCTAGTATTGATACCAGGGTCTGGAGGAGATCATGCTTGTCTCGTGCTCCCATGAGGGACCTCCTCTCTATGTTCAGAACTTATCCTCAGGATTCGAGGGATTGGGATTGGATTTGGCAACTGTCCGTTCACCCTCGAGTGCGACTTTTCATCTGGAAACTTGCTCAGGGTATTTTTCCTACCTGCTTCCTTCTCTCGCATCGTGGTTTGAGTATTCAGCCTACTTGCCCGGTGTGTGGAACCGAGGAGGAAACAATTGATCATGCTATATTCGATTGTGCTAGGGCTCGTCAGATTTGGCAACTCTCAGGTACTTATCCCTGGATGCATAGTCCTGCCTCCCACCGTATTTCTTTTCTGAGATTGCTGAAGCAGGGTTTAGGAGGGGTTACTCACCAACGGGGCTCACTCTGGGCTTATATTGCTTATCAGATATGGCTTTCCCGGAATCAGATTGTGTTCTCAGATACGGTTCATTCTCCTCGTAGGATCCTCAGGACAGCTTCTTCCCTCTTTGCTGAGTATTCATCCCATCAGGAGTCCTTTGATTTGCGAACCTTGGACACTGGGTCTCCCTTGCTACTGCGGCAGCGAACCGGTGTACGGTTTTCATTTCTTGGGAGCCCCCTCCTCCAGGGTTGTTAAAATTAACTTCGATGGGAGTGTCCGGGGTAGAAGTGCTGGCTCTGCTTATGTCATTCGTGATGCTGATGGCAGGATGCTGGCGGCTGGAGGATTTAGCCTTCTTGATCCCTCGGTTCCAATGACTGAGCTCTATGCGGCTTGGGCGGGTTTATCCTTCGCCATTCGGACTCTTGGCGCCCGCAAGCTCATCATTGAAGGGGACTCCATTATCGTTATTCGATGGATTCATCAGCAGTATAGTTTCCGTTTACTTTCTATTCCTATCTTATGTGATATCCGAGCTATGATCTTGGAAGCTTCCAACATTCAGATCCGTCATGTCTATCGTGAGGCCAATGTTGTTGTGGACTGGATTGCGGCCAGGATGGCCTCTCACTCTGGGCAGTGGATATGGAGACCGGGCGACTACTGCCCTCTGATTATGTCCCAGTTATTAGTTTCAGATGTAACGGGTCCGTCCCGACCTAGGGTGGTGTGAATCACCGTCTGTACCAAAAAAAAAAAAAAAATAGTCTTAACCTCAAATTTCTTGTATGCTGCTACATAATATTTTTCACAAATATGAGGATTTTAAAATGTTCTTTTCACATTTATTCTAAGAAAGTAGAAAGAGAGAATTACAGCATTTTTTTACCAAATTTTTAAAAATATATAGAAAACAAGAACCAGAATGATGGCTTACTTAGCATAGAACATATTAAAACAAGTAAAATAAAATAAAAGAGGCACCTTTTTTATTCTAAACTAAACGGTGATCAAATACAATTGATGATAAAACTAAAGATTGATTACATAGCATTGTAGAAATCTTTTCTAATATCTTCATCCCAATCTATCAAGAAAAAGAAAAATATTTAAATTACTATACTAAAAAAACCCACACCAATTTGGAAGGAAAAAAAGAAAGAAAACAAAGAGTACAAGAGAGAGAACCCATCGATCCTCAAAGGAAGCAGGTCTTCTGTAAAACGACATTCCGCACCTGCCGGAGATCCCTCCCTTTGAGGGTTCGCTCAGTGCCATCAAACACCGAGAACATCGTCATCTCACGCAATCTTAACACGATCATATGCGGATCATGGAAGAGAAGGGGATAATTTTATTTTTACAAAAGAGAAGGGAATGATTTTATTTTCATAGAAGAAAAAGGGACATGGATAATTTTATCAAAAAAATTTTATTAGATTACAATATCTCCGGTAATATGGATAACCACTTCCTTCAGAGGTAATTTAAATTGCCTCATGAGAAGTAATCCATATTACTATTACAAGATGATTACCATTAAAAATATAAACCAAACATAGCTATCTAGTGCACCCAATTTAAATTACCAATAATCTGGATAGATTAGCAGCTACTAAATGCAACCTTAGGGTGTGTCTGGTATGGGGTTAAAAAAAATAGAAGTAAAAATTTTAAAAATAATATTTTTTGATGCAAAATTTAAGGGTATACAAGTTTTCTTATTTAACTATATTTGCTTGTATTTGTTAATGATGGATTTATAAAATTATTTAATATTTTGTTAATTCTAATATTTTATTATTTTTTTAATATGTCGCTTGGGCTTTGAGAGTTTTGAGTGTGAGCACTGTGCTCGTGCTTGCGTGGCACTCGCTATGATTCACACAAAACACTCGCCATTCTGAAAGGGGGAAAAAAAAAGAGAGAGGAAGATGCACAAGAGTTCTGCTCGTCGTGAACATGATAAAAAATGCCTAGGATTTATCTTCCTCTTTTTTATTTTCCATTTGACTCGGGTAAAATGGCTAGTAGGCCACAATTGCACCTATTGGGAGTTATTTGAATGGACCCTATAAATAAATTTAAGGTTTAAGATTGTAGGCAATCTGAGCCTGAATTAGTTACATCCTAATTTTGTCTTTCCGAAGCTCTATGTCTTCCTGATCGAGGTCCTATTAAGAAGAAAACCCGTGTGTCGAAGACCCTACTAAGAAAAAGAACCTCTCTTTCTTCTTATTTTTTTTCCTTTCTCTTATTATTTTATTATTTTTAACTTTATTTTTTTAAGATATTTGAAGGTGTTGTTAGATTATTATTATTATTATTTTTTTCACGATTATGCTCATAATAAAAAGCTCGAATCAAATTGGGTTATTATTCCTTAAAGATAATTTGCTTACATAAGGAATGAAAACTATTCCTTACGATGGCATGTAATACTTCTCAACGTAGGCATGATTTTTAATTTATATTATTTGATATTGTTTATTTAATTTTGAGTTTATTATAATTAAATTTTTAATAATTATAAACAATTTCATCCAACAAAATCTACCTTTCACACACTCACATTAAAAAAAAAATGCTTGAAAGAAAAGAAGCTTTATTCTTCTTAATGATTAAAATGAAGCATAAAAGGAAGTATTTATAGGCTCTAAGTCTAAGGTACCTTGTAAGCCCGTATTAGCTGGCATCCTCAAAGTTTGAAAGCAAACAACTCCTAGTATACCTATACTTTTATAAAGAATTTATGTTTGGATAGTGTCCTATTTACTGTTTGAATCTTTCCAATGCCACCTATGATATCATCAGATTAATTAAAAATAACACTATCAATTGACCTAAAGTTGAGACTCTCAGATAATTAAGATTTTACCATTGAATGTCTTTCAAGGAAGAACAATGTGTCATTGGTTGGGTTTTCATGGTGCATGGTTCATTATCAACCATGTTTCCAACCAATGCATTGTTGTCGGGGCTTAACTTATCTTCAGCCTACATCAACTATTTAAATAAAAAGCTTGAAATACCTTAGTCTATTGCCAGTTTATTAAACAGGCTATTTGTGAATAGCTTAAGTAGTGCTCAAAATTATATAAGCTAGTTTAAGCCCACATAAGGCAAGCCAAGCTTGAGCTAGGCCGAGATTGCTCCTGTTCAACTCATCTGCACCCCTGCATTCAGATGATTTCTATACTCTCTGTTTGAAATTAGGTTATTGTCCAAAACTAGCCTACATAGACAAAAGAAAGGAATTTGTTATTACTTTCATTTCCAATTACCCAAACACTCCATCACCCTTGTCTATTTTCATTTCCTAATCATTCCATTGCTTTCTTAATCCCTTTTCAACAAAGGTTCAGAAACAAGGCAATATGAAGCTATTTTTTCAATAAAGCTCTCCAATCTAAGAACTAGTGGTGTAAACTTGGGTCAGACTTTAGGCTCAGGCGCACACCTTCAATCCAACTTGAACTTGGCCGAGTGTGCATGATATATAAATAAATAATAATTCATTTTTATTTCATATAGATAACTTTTATACTTGTATAATTATATCATTAATTTCGTTAAATGATGTGCAAATATATCACTAAATTTGTGAATAATTTAATTTTATTTCAACAAATCTCAATCCAACTAAAGTACCGAGCTTTCTTCTCATCTTAAAATTCTCTTATTTAATATAATTAACATGCTATAATCCAAGTAACCAAACTTGATTTTTCTGATCCGAACCAACTTAAGTTTAGTTTAAATTAAGTCCGGTTTGGATGGGTTAAGCTAGAGAAATCCTAATGCCATATTTATTTGAATTGGATTAGGATCGAAGAATATAAAGTTTAAGTTGTGTTAAACTTTGCCATCAACCTTGCCTAGCATGCTCGAGTTATGGTCCTACTAAGATCAAGCCTATCCAAGCAATTAGCACCATGGATGTTTTGGCTAATGGAGATCACATTATAATCACAATAGGAGAGTTTTTTTTTTTTTTGGGTTTTTCTCCTCCAGTAATGGCTTATCTATATTAGGCACTACACATGCATCATCATCTTTTTTTTTTTTGCTTGGTTAGAAAGAATCTTTGAAAAACTCCATTGACCTTTGTTGGCTTAGCCTTGAATATATTGTATATTTTTATGCCAAGCATGGCATATCTTTGAACCAAACTAAGTGACACATGACTTATTGTAGTTTAGTTCACAAAATAGATGCAAATGTGTAAAGAAAAATGCATAATTATATAGATAATACTAGTCTAATATATTGCAACTGAAATAAAATGTTGATTGCATATATAATGATAGTCACAAAGGACTAGAAGTTAAGTTTGCCTTATACATATATTTTTGGGTTCGTTTTTGGCTTGATCCTACAATCCAAATAAATCATATTCTAAAATAAAATCCATATTTTTTAATCCAAACAAAAACTTTGGCAAAACTTAACCTAACCTTTCTCTATTCTCGCCCAGCTCTCAATCCTAAAATCAAGCAAAAATTAAATGATTGAATTTTTAAAGTAAGCTAAGCAAAGTGTAGATAGCGCTTAGGTTTTGATAGAAATTTATATGTCATCATCAAATTGAAAAACCATATTATTCCTTCAACCACCTAAACAAATAGATATTAGATAAGATTATGCAAGTTGGTATAAAATTATTGCATCCATAAATAGCAAAAATAAATTCAAAATCAATAATGGGTTGTAATGCCAAATATATGGCCATTATAAATTTATATGCATCTCTATCTATCTATCTATCTATCTATCTATCTATCTATGCATGCATGCATGTGCCTACACAAAAATTTTAGCGTGGATCATGCACTAATATGCCTTTCATTTTATGATATATCCGACAAAATTTTTTGAATCCAAATAAGCTTAGGCTTTGTTATGATTAGAAAATTATTATAAATTTGAATTCTACAAGATACGAGGCTGTTATTACATAGATAAAGTTTCATTCCTAAATACACCAACATCTAGAAATATTACAATAATTTTATATAGTTTATCATGATTTAAAATTTTAAGAAAAAAATCTAATTAGGGTTATTATGAGAATTCAGAAGTTGAAAAATTAACCCATTTTCATATATTGCTAGGACTAATTAAGCATTGGTAGGTACAAGTGGATTTGGATTAAGACTATGGATCCTATCTAACTTGAATCAATTTGAAAGGTTAATATATATATATATATATATATATATATATATATATATATGGTCAATTTAGCATAATATTATGGACATGTAACTGATTGTAGTTGAATTGAAGAGTAGATATATGATGTATGATGCATTCATATACATTTAAAAAAAAAATTATTAAACTATTCACCAATTATGCTATAAGTTTTTGTTACAATTGGACTATAATTGGATATAGATAGCTAACCTAAAGTAAATAATTTTTGGCCCATGGTGATCTTCACTTATACTTGGACAATAGTCGGACATAGATAGCTAAACTAAAGTAAATAATATTTGGCTCATGGTGATCTTCACTTTTTCATTTAATTTTTGATTTAAAATATTTTTTATTTGATAGAAATTTAGATTGTTAATACGATAAATTGCCAGAAGATGTAACCAAATAGAGATCAAAGAAAAAAACTCTATAGGTTAAACTTATTTACTTGCAAATAAATTTATCATCGATCATAAGCAAAATTTTAATGTTAGATTAGGTTAACAAGATTAATCTATAGAAAATAATTATTCTTAACAAGGAATTTATCCACTACACATATAAACAATAATAGGATTTTACATAATAATATATACCAATATAATGGACTCCCATAGCTAGTTGCAACAATCATTATTCATCTTAAAAGAGATGTCTAAAACATTTTATGTTAAAATCATATATATTATCATGGCTATTATGACATTGTTTTAATTTAAAATTATACATAATCCCATTTTAGTGGATAAAACTAATTATTTTTTAGCCCATACAATCATTGTAGACAAAAATTTAATGCAAATCATTATATTTTGAAAAGCCTTTTTTTGGGAGAAATATGTAGGTAAAAATAACATTTATTATTTCTATTATAATAGATCAGCAATCAAAAAAAAAAATTTTTTTGCTTCATTGGTTATTAAATTTATAGTGGGTGATGATGAAATTATTATAAAACCTTATGAAATAGGATTATTGGATTGGTCCAATGATCTGATGATAGATGATCGTAGATGAGCGTAGCCTTGGTTTCACTCATTCATAAGAATGAAACTCAAGTACAATTTTATGCATGTGGGCTATCTAGTTTCATACTATCTCTCTTATATTTTTTTAATCATGATTTATAGTGATCGTCTTAGTTGCATGTGATGAAAAAGTAGGAGAAAGATGGATACCAATCGAATGGTTTGCATGTATGAAATAGCACCTAACCTCTGAACCACCACAAAGCCTTTCTAGGGTCACCAAGCGAGCCAACAGTTTAAATTGGGTCAATCAAGCAAGAACCCTACAGGGGCCCTACAGGGGCAATCATGTAAATATAGCGCCCAATATAACATCTATATAACGGGAGCTGTTCGGGAGTTTGTTGAAAAATTATATGCCCCAATCTTATTAATTTTGATGATTACCAAAAGCCATGTGTACATTAAAAGATGTAATGAGTTTATTTACATGAGCAATGAATTTATTTAGAACAATGAATGAATGTTAAAGATAACTTTAATCAAACTGAAAGTAACTTCAAGCTCAATGTTTAAGCTTTCAAAAAGAAATTTAATACTTAATATTTTAATCAATGAGTTTTTGGAACATTTCTTTAATTGATTCTTAATGTCAATTTTATTATATTCAAGTCAAAATAATAATTTAAAATGAATCTGGAACGAATTTAAAGTCAATCAGAAAACTTTCTGATTTTTGATACGTTCCGGAGCAGACTCTTGAGTTTTAGAGTCGACTCCCCTCAGAGTACATAAATGACTGTCTGTCTCGAGTCGACTCATGCAATTTCTCGAGTCGCCCCCGATTCTGTCGAGCCGACTCCATGACTGTGCGAGTCGACTCCGCTCGGACATCAGAGGTATGTTTTTCTGATCATTTCATGAGTCGACCCCAACTTTTCATGAGTCGACCCCCGACTGTCAGGAGTCGACACTTTACTTTTGATGAGTCGACCCTATAACTTTCTGAACATTTCTATTTTTGGTATCACGACCTCGAGCCGACTCGGAAAAGCATGAGTCGACTCCAGCAAATCTAGGCAAAATTTTTTCGAATGCCAACTCAGCGTCAACGGTAAGATTTTTGATTAACGACTATTTTTCTTTGTTTCTAACGGCTATATTTTTGCAGAATCTATAAATAGAGAAGCCATTTTCAAATCAAAGATATACAAATAGAGAGATATTCATTTCAAGAGAAAGAAAAGAAAAATCGAAAAACAGAGCATCATTTGAAAAAATCCGTGATTCAAAATAGAGTGAAAGAAAGAGTGTGAAATCAAAGGAAGCTCCTTCTGTGTTCAAGCTCAACAATCCAAGGAAGCTTCAGAAGAAAATCCAAGAGCTATTCAAGAGCAAATCAAAAGATTTTCAACTTTCAAAGAAAGAAGAAAAAGCTCAAAACCTTCTCAACTGCTTCAACTGTGAAGAATCGGAGCTGAGGCTTGATTCAATTTAGCAAGGANAGAAAAAGCTCAAAACCTTCTCAACTGCTTCAACTGTGAAGAATCAGAGCTGAGGCTTGATTCAATCCAGCAAGGAGAAGAAGAAAAGAAGAAAAGCTCAAAAGCCAACTAAATACAAATCAGGCTTTTCTAAACTTTATTCTTTTATATTTGATTATCTGCTCATTAAGGAGCTTTGTAATTGAAAAATAACATTTCTATTATTTGTGTCTAGTTCAATCGGGGGGATTGAACTAGTGGAGGTAGTCTTACCTCGGTACAAGCTTGGTAAAGCTTGTGTTAGGGTTTTTGTGCTGGTGAGCCCTTGAAAACCAGCTGGGTTCGTTGTGATCCCGGGAAAACAACAAGTTTGAGTTGTGAGCTTGTAAAATACTCGGCTGTAATCAAGGAAGATTATAGTGTGGACCCAAGTGAATCTTGGGAGTGGACGTAGGTGTTGGATACACGAACCACTATAAAATTTTTGTGTTTGCCGTGCTTCCATTGACTCTATCTCTATCTCTGTTTTATTCACTGCACTTTGTATTTACATTGCATTTGCCTCATTCTTCTTAAGCAAACTATTTTAAAAGGCTAATTTTTAAAGAACCCAATTCACTCCCTCCCCCTCTTGAGTTGTCATCTGGGCCAACAATTTCTTTGTTCAAATCCTTTGCTAATTTAAACATGTAGGGTTCTTCTAGGAACAACTCCGAACTCTGGTAAGTCTCCTCTACAACTAACAGTGCTCTCTTTTTAGGCATCTTTTCATCTTCATTAGTGGTAAAGGTGTAAAATATGATTTTAAATGTCAACTAATGAGCATTATCCATGAAAGAAGAATCCAAAAACATATGATCAAAATGAAGAAAAGATCTGGAGACAAGAAAGACTCAACCCATCCAACTTGGTCTTCGGATCAGATTTTAGACTTCTAGAGGAAATCAAAGAACCATCTTCCTCCACAACCCATGGGAGCAGCCATATAAGTCCAATTGATATGCTCGTATAAAGAGTTGAAGCCTGAGCTATTTTGGTATAGAACCTAATGTTGTAAGAGTCAAGCCACTGAGATGTGGAGGGAATATATGTACAGGTCAATCTGAGCTCATGCAATAATTGACATCATCAATGGCATGAAGATGATATACATTAACCTCATCAATAATATACAAAATATGCATGTAGACTTCAGCAACAATATGTATATATGATGCATGCCGATCGAACAATGGTGTGCATAGAATGTTCGTTGACCTTATCAATAAAGAACATAAGATATGCATTAAACTCAACAGCTTTAAAGGATGCATACTAATCTAGTAATAAGAAATGCAAGATTAGGATTAATCTTAGTAATGATGCATAGAGAATGCACATCGACCTTAACAATGAGGAACATAGGAAGAGTGCTTATTTCAACAACAGTGCACAAGATGCATATCGACCTTATCAATTATGAATAAGAACGCTTACTGACTACAACAATTGCATACACATGATATATATCAACCTCAGTAATGATGTATAGAGGATATGCACATATCTTAATAATGGTGCTCATAGGATGTGTGCTGACTGCAAATGGTATATAGAGGGTGCACACTATGGTGACCAAGTTTAGAAAGAGTCCAAGAACCATTCTATATGGTTTAAGATAGATTTTAGCCCTACAAGCTCCTCAATAAACCAAGATATTAGTATAAGCCAAAAAAATACATAAATGTTGAAGAGGTTGCTGTAGTTGAAGAAAAGAAAAAAAAAATCAAGTTGATAAAAGGTATAAAGGATAAGATGAGCAAAAGGTAAAGTCTAAGAAGCTCAAGCCATAGCTCACCAGTACTATATGATAAACCTTCAAGAAAAATTAAGCCCATAGAAATACTACTTATTAAAAGCCTGAACATGAGAGAAACTAGGACTTTTAGATGGCTTTGATGTAGACCCCTCGACTCCCATCTTCTTATAGAATTGTCTTGTTATAATTTGTTTTCATATATATGACTCATCTTAAGTTGGTTTATTTAGTTGATATTGCATGAGCCTACTTTATATAACCAGTTTTCCTTGAGTTGATGTTGGGGAGATTGTTGAAAATTACATACCCCAATCTATCTTATTGATTTTGATGATTACCAAAAGCCATGTGTACATTAAATGATGTAATGAGTTTATTTACATGAGCAATGAATTTATTTAGAACAATGAATGAGAATGTTAAAGTATAACTTTAATCAAATTGAAAGTAACTTCATGTTCAATGTTTAAGCTTTCAAAAAGAAATTTTATACTTAATATGTTAATCAATGAGTTTTTGGAACATTTCTTGAATTGATTCTTAATGTCAATTTTATTATATTCAAGTCAAAATATTAATTTAAAATGAATCTGGAACGAATTTAAAGTCAATCAGAAAACTTTCTGATTTTTGATACGTTCCGGAGCCGACTCTTGAGTTTCAGAGTCGACTCCACTCAGAGTACAGAAATGACTGTCTGTCTCGAGTCGACCCATGCAATTTCTTGAGTCGACCCCCGATTTTGTCGAGCCGACTCCATGACTGTGCGAGTCGACTCCGCTCAGACACCAGAGGTGTTTTTTCTGAGCACTTCGCGAGTCGACCCCCAACTTTTCATGAGTCGACCCCCGACTGTCAGGAGTCGACACTTTACTTTTGATGAGTCGACCCTATAACTTTCTGAATTTTTCTATTTTTGGTATCACGACCTCGAGCCGACTCGCGGAAAGCATGAGTCGACTCCAGCAAATCTGGGCAAAATTTTTTCGAATGCCAACTCAGCGTCAACGGTAAGATTTTTAATTAACGGCTATTTTTCTTTGTTTCTAACGGCTATATTTTTGCAGAATCTATAAATAGAGAAGCCGTTTTCAAATCAAATATATACAAATAGAGAGATATTCATTTCAAGAGAAAAGAAAAGAAAAATCGGAAAAACAGAGCTTCATTTGAAAAAATCCGTGATTCAAAATAGAGTGAAAGAAAAAGAGTGTGAAATCAAAGGAAGCTCCTTCTGTGTTCAAGCTCAACAATCCAAGGAAGCTTCAGAAGAAAATCCAAGAGCTATTCAAGAGCATCAAGATTTTCAACTTTCAAAGAAAGAGAGAAAAGCCCAAATCTCCAACTACTTCAGTGAAGAATCAGAGCTGAGGCTTGATTCAACCAGCAAGGAGAAGAGGAAAAGAAGAAAAGCTCAAAGCCAACCAACTGCAAATCAGGCTTTTCTAAACTTCATTTACATATTTGTTTATCTGCTCATTAAGGAGCTTTGTAACTGAAAAAATAATACTTTTATTCCTTGTGTCTAGTTCAATCTGGGGGATTGAACTAGTTGAGGTAGTCTTACCTCGGTACAAGCTTGGTAAAGCTTGGGTTAGGGTTTTTGTGCTGGTGAGCCCTTGAAAACCAGCTGGGTTCGTTGTGATCCCGGGAAAACAACAAGTTTGAGTTGTGAGCTTGTAAAACAACTCTGCTGTAATCTAGGGTGATTATAGTGTGGACCCAAGTGAATCTTGGGAGTGGACGTAGGTGTTGGATACACCGAACCACTATAAAATCTTTGTGTTTGCCGTGCTTCCATTGACTCTTTCTCTATCTCTGTTTTATTCACTGCACTTTATTTGCATTGCTATTGCCTTCATTCTTATTAAGCAAACATTTTTAAAAGGCTAATTTTTAAAGAACCCAATTCACCCCCCCCCCCCTCTTGGGTTGTCATCTGGGCCAACAATTGGTATCAGAGCTAGTGCTCATTAGATTTTGATCACACGATCAAGAGCTAAAGTTCCAAATGGCAACACAAGTTGGATCATTTGCTGAAGGTCATTCTACTAATAGACCTCCACTGTTTAATGGTTCAAATTATTCATATTGGAAAGCTAGAATGAGGATATTCATTCAAGCTTCTGATTATGAGCTGTGGGGTGTTATAATCAATGGACCTAGTACACCCACACATGTTATTGATGGCACTATTGTTCCTAAGCCCGAAAGGGACTGGAATGATAATGATAGGAAAATGGCACAGCTTAACGCTAAAGCCATGAATGTCTTATATTGCTCCTTAGATGCTAATGAGTTTAATAGAATCTCCACATGTAATTCCGCAAAGGAGATTTGGGATAGACTAGAGGTTACCCATGAGGGTACCAATCAAGTAAAAGAATCTAAAATTAATATTCTTGTTCATAAATATGAATTATTTAGCATGGAACAATCTGAAACCATTGCATGCATGTACACTAGATTTACAGATATTGTAAATGGTTTGAAAAGTCTTGGTAAGACATATACTAACTCTGAACTTGTTCGAAAAATTCTTAGGTCATTACCAAGATCATGGGAAGCAAAAATGACAGCAATCCAAGAAGCTAAGGACCTCAACACTTTACCCTTAGAGGAGCTTCTAGGATCTCTTATGACCCATGAGCTGACTATGAGGCAGCATGTAGAGGAGGACACAAAGAAAAAGAAAGTAATTGCCCTCAAAGCTGCAAAAGAAGAAGAGAGCAGCAGTGATGATGATGATGATAATGATGAAGAGACTGCTCTCTTAGCAAAGAAATTTAAAAGATTCATGAGGAGAAAGAAACCCTTCCACAAGAAAAAATTTGGAGCTAAGTGGGAAGGAGAAAAGGATAAAAACAAGGACAAGGACAAGGAAAAAGAGAAAGACCCCTTGACTTGCTATGAGTGTAATAAACCGGGGCACTTTAGGAATGAATGTCCAAAATTGAAGAAAGCCTACAAAAAGAAAAAGAAGGCTTATGTGGCGACATGGAGTGACAGCGAGGAATCTTCTTCCGAAGAAGAAGAACAAAAGGAAGTCGCAAACGTATGTTTATGGCGGACGACAACGATGAGGTAAGTTCCGATAACCCTTGCGATGAATTTGCTTTTGATGAACTTTTTGATGCTTTTAATGAACTTGTTGGGGATTTCAAGGTTTTGAAAAAGAAATACAAGATTTTGAAAAATGAAAACTTAACTTTCATTCAAGAAAAGAAAATCTTAATAATGAAGTTAAGAAACTTAAATCTGAAAATAAAATTTTAATAAAAGAAAAAGAATCAATCTCTAATGAAAATGATAAACTAAGGAAAGAGGTTGAAAAACATAAGAACATAGTTGATAAGTTTACATTAAGCTCAACTAAACTAGACATGTTATTAAATAGTCAAAAAGCAGTTTTTGACAAAGCCGGATTAGGATATAACACTTTAAGAAAACAAAAATCACTTAAAAATATTTTTGTGAGTGCTGGCCAAAGTAATTTTACATGCTTTAAATGTAATCAAAAAGGACATAAATCTTATGAATGTAAAATTCTAAAACCTAATAAAAACTTGAATATTAAAGGAAAGAAAATATGGGTTCCGAAAGGAACAATAATTATTGCTACTAACCATGAAGGACCCAAGAAAGCTTGGGTACCTAAACATAAAGTTTGATATCATTGCAGGAATGTCTTGTGGCCAAGAGATCAAAGAGAAAGTGGTATCTTGATAGTGGCTGCTCAAGACATATGACGGGTGACAAAGAAGAATTCATCACCCTTGAAGAAAAGAAAGGAGGAGTTGTTACATTTGGCGACAATGGCAAAGGCCAAATCTTGGGGTTTGGTAACATTCAAATAACTCCCTCCACATATATTGAGAATGTACTTTATGTTGATGGTTTAAAGCATAACTTAATTAGTATAAGTCAATTATGTGACAAAGGTTTTAAAGTATCTTTTGAATCTTCTTTATGCACTGTAGCTAATCCCATTGATAATAGCATTGTTTTTATTGGAAATAGAAATGGCAATGTATACATGATTGATTTAGACAAATTGTCTACTAATAATCATTGCTTAGTTGCTAATAATGCTAATATGAATGAGATTGGTTGGTTGTGGCATCGAAGATTAGGTCACGCAAGCACACACCTGATTTCAAAACTAATAAGAATGGATTTAGTAAAAGGTTTACCTAAATTAGATTTTGAAAATAACAAAATATGTGATGCATGTCAGTTTGGAAAACAAACGAGAAGTTCTTTCAAATCTAAAAATATTGTTTCAACTTCTAGGCCATTAGAGCTACTTCACATGGACCTTTTTGGACCAACTAGAACCACAAGTCTAGGAGGAAAGAAATATGGTCTTGTGATAGTAGATGATTACTCTAGATTCACTTGGGTAATGTTTTTAGCTCACAAAGATGAGACTTTCTCGATATTCATGAAATTCTTCAAGAAAGTAACAAATGAGAAAAACACTACCATAGTGTCTCTAAGAAGTGATCATGGAACTGAATTTGAAAATCACTTATTTGAAAGTTTTTGCAATGAAAATGGTATTAATCATAACTTTTCTGCACCTAGGACCCCACAACAAAATGGAGTAGTTGAAAGGAAAAATAGGACTCTAGAAGACATGGCCCGTACCATGCTATGTGAAAGTAAACTCCCGAAATACTTTTGGGCGGAAGCTATTAACACAGCATGTTACATCCTAAATAGAGCCTTAATCAGACCTATTTTAAAGAAAACACCTTATGAATTATGGCATGATAGAAAACCCAACATTAAATATTTTCATGCATTTGGTTGTAAATGTTTTGTTCACAATAATGGTAAAAATAATTTAGGCAAATTTGATGCTAAATCTGATGAAGGAATATTCTTAGGATACTCAATAACTAGTAAAGCATATAGAGTATTTAACAAGAAAACTTTAGTTGTTGAAGAATCCATTCATGTAGTTTTTGATGAATCTTTAGCAACTCGTTCCGAAAAATTTGATGATGAAGAAGATACAAACATAATTGAGAAAGATCTTGAAAAATTAATATTGATGTATCTTTAGATCAAGAGCAAGACGCTAAAGATAATGATTCACCTAAGGATGATGATACTAACACTAATCATAATGATGTAGATCTACCTAGGGATTGGAGATATGCTTATAGTCACCCTAAGGAATTGATTATAGGTGATCCATCTCAAGGAATAAGAACTAGATCATCTATGAGAAACATTAGTAATCATCTTGCATTTGTATCACAAATTGAACCTAAAACTATTGAAGAAGCTGAAAAAGATAATAATTGGATGTTAGCAATGCAAGAAGAATTAAATCAATTCACTAGAAATAATGTATGGACTTTAGTTGAAAGACCTAAAAATCATTCTGTTATAGGATCAAAATGGATATTTAGAAATAAACTAGATGAAAATGGCATAGTAATTAGAAACAAAGCTAGATTAGTTGCAAAAGGATATAATCAAGAAGAAGGTATTGATTTTGATGAAACCTTTGCACCAGTAGCTAGATTAGAAGCCATTAGACTATTACTTGCATTTGCATGTCATATGAATTTTAACTTATTTCAAATGGATGTAAAAAGTGCTTTTCTAAATGGATTTATAAATGAAGAAGTATATGTAGAACAACCACCAGGTTTTGAAGATCACGAATTTTCAAATCACGTTTTTAAATTGCACAAAGCATTATATGGTTTGAAACAAGCACCTAGAGCTTGGTATGATAGATTAAGTAAATTTTTAATTGAAAATGATTTTATAAGAGGAAATGTTGATAAAACATTGTTTTGAAAAGAAAAGGTAAGGATTTATTAGTAGTTCAAATATATGTTGATGATATCATTTTTGGTGCTACTAACAATATTCTATGTCAAGAGTTTGCTAAGTTGATGCAGGGCGAATTTGAAATGAGCATGATGGGAGAACTCAACTTCTTCCTTGGACTCCAAATCAAACAAAGCAAAGAGGGAATCTTTATCAACCAAACAAAGTACACAAGAGAAATTTTAAAGAAGTTTGGTATGGAATCAATCAAACCCCTCGGAACACCAATGAGTCCTTCATGCAAGCTGGACAAAGATGAAGAAGGTAAGAAGGTTGATCAAAAATATTATCGAGGTATAATCGGATCCCTACTTTACTTAACTGCAAGTAGACCAGATATAATGTTTGCTGTTTGCTTATGTGCTAGATTTCAGTCTGAACCTAAAGAATCACACTTAATTGCTGTTAAAAGAATACTAAGATACTTAAGTGGAACTAAAAATGTAGGTTTATGGTATTCTAGAGACTCAACATTAAATCTGATTGCATACACTGATTCTGATTATGCTGGATGTAAGTTAGATAGAAAAAGCACAAGTGGTGCATGCCAATTCTTAGGAAGTAACTTAATCTCATGGTTTAGCAAAAAGCAAAATTCAGTTGCATTATCAACTACTGAAGCTGAATATGTAGCAGCTGGAAGTTGCTGTGCTCAAATCCTATGGATTAAGCGACAACTTGAAGACTATGGTATCACACTTGATAAAACACCTATAAGATGTGATAACACAAGTGCAATTAATCTAACTAAAAATCCAATTCAACATTCTAGAACCAAACACATAGAAATTAGATATCATTTTATAAGAGAACATGTTGCAAATAATGAAATTTGTCTTGACTATGTTAACACTGAAGAACAATTAGCAGATATATTTACAAAACCCTTAAGTGAAGAAAGATTCTGTTATCTTAGAGGAGAGTTAGGGATTTGTGATCCATTAGAATGAATTTGAAACCCCTAAGGAAAGTTTATCTAAAATTCTTTCAAATCCTTGATCTTTAAGGAAATCTTATCTAGAATTCACATCTAATTGATCTATTCAAATCCAATGATTATTTTATCAATTTTTATGATCAATTTCGGACACATTTCAGAAATTTCATGTTTTTGCTCTGAAATGGTCTCGGAGCCGACTCGGTGAGTATCGGAGTCGACTCCAGGTTTCTACTGAAACTCTTGAGTCGACCCCTTCTCGGCGCGAGTCGACTCCACTTCGGGATGGTTTTCTGTGACTGTCCGGAGTCGACCCCTCGCTTTGCGGGAGCCGACTCGAAGTGGTCCCAGGTCGATTTATCTAGGGCAGAGTCGACTCGCCGTTCATTTCAATCGTCTCGAATCTCAAAATACTCTCTCCAAAACACTTCCAGACCTTCCAAATTCCCAGAATCCCTGATTAACCCTTCCAATAGATCAATGGCCCCTAAAACTCGAGGTTCTAACCTTTGTGCGGCCGGTGTTAAGAGGAAGAGGGCTGTGAGGAAGACCGTGAGGCGTCCGGTTCGTGAGCCTCACCTAGCTCGGATTCAACATCATCTTCCTCAACTCCAAATGCTTCTCCATCTACAGCTCCTTCTCAGGTAGATAGACTCGCTGATAGAATCATAACTACGGGAGAAAAGTAGATTTTGAATTGTTTGAGGCTGAGGGATTTCTTTTGGGAAGACAGTTGATAGAGATGGGTTGGGAAAAGATCTGCTCCTTAGATTGCCCTACTTATCCCGCCCTTGTCAAGGAATTTTATAAGAATCTATCTAGAGGAGATAATGGTCTTATAAGCATTGTTAGAGGAAACCGAATTTCAGTGACTGTAGAGCTGCTTTCAAGATTGTTGGATCTACCCATGTCAGGAACTTCTACATTTTCTTCGGATGACAGAAGCCCAGCACTGTCTAGACTACTTAACCGGGAGGTTGTCGGTTTTGAGGAAGTTTTTGCCAATCAGTTATCCTTAGAACTGAGACTGCTCCACAACATCTGTAGTAGAATCCTTTTCCCCAAAATTGGGAGATTCGATTATGTGTCAGAAAGGGATATTTTTGTGATGGATGCAATTGTAACGGGTAAACCCATTAACCTTCCTAGTATGATTTTATGGTATATTGCCGACTGTGGAGGTAAGAGAAAATCAAGCTTGCCCTATGGCATGATCCTCACTAAAATTTTCCAGAGCCAAGGGATTGTCATTTCTGATAGTGAGCCTATGAGGAACTTGAGACACACAGATTTTTACAGCTTGGCCACTATACATAGGATGGGATTTGTTAAGAAGAACGGAAAATGGGAAAGGAAAGGTTTGATAGAGGAAAGAGCAGCGGATGCTGAGGCACGGGACCATCGGTTAGACACTCTTCGCCTGCACCTCCGAGCCCTCCTATTTCTGCTCCTGCTCCTACCCCTGCTCCATTGTTTGATCAAGCTTCATCTTCATCAGTTGGCTTCACTGAACTTCAATTAAGGCAACTCAAAGGCCTTCTTGATGATCAGTCAGAAAAATTAAAATCAGAGTTTGAAAACAAGTTTATGAATCTCAAGGAAACTCTATACTCTTTGGATGACCGAATCACCAAAATAGAATCTACTCTCAGCACTTCTTCAGAGTCTTTAAGTGGAGATCTTAAGAACATATTTGAAGAACTTAAAGATGTCTGCGGAGATGGCGAAACTTATGCTAAATGCAATGCTGAGCTACAAGATAAAATTTTGACTGCTTGCACCTTTGTGATGAGAGACTAAAGGACTATGTGAAGATACAAACAGATGGAATGAAAAATATTGAGATCATTTGACTAGGATTGTTAGGACTCACTTTTAATGTATTAGATACTCAGTCCTTGCAATGTATTGAAGTTAATGTTATGTTTTACATTTTGGTATCAATGTATTAGACACTTTGATGTATTAGACACTTTGATGTAATGAATTATCTTTTTGAATACTCAATGTATTTCTTCCTATCAATGAATGAATGATTTTGTTAAATCAAATCTTGAATGAATAAATAATGTTTATTGCTTCTCTACCTTTTTGTTGATAACAAAAAAGGGGGAGAGTTTTATAGTTTTATAACTGTATATGCATATGGGAGAAATTGATTAATCAAATGATATTAAAATGATTGAATGAATGAGATGGGATATTATTTAAGTTTCATAGGGGGAGCTACCTCATTCAGGGGGAGCCTAAGCCTAACTATGAAATCAAAATAAATTCACGAATCAATCATGCATAAACTCAATGTTTTTGTCATCATCAAAAAGGGGGAGATTGTTGGGGAGATTGTTGAAAAATTATGCCCCAATCTTATTGATTTTGATGATTACCAAAAGCCATGTGTACATTAAAAGATGTAATGAGTTTATTTACATGAGCAATGAATTTATTTAGAACAATGAATGAGAATGTTAAAGTATAACTTTAATCAAATTGAAAGTAACTTCATGTTCAATGTTTAAGCTTTCAAAAAGAAATTTTATACTTCATATTTAATCAATGAGTTTTTGGAACATTTCTTGAATTGATTCTTAATGTCAATTTTATTATATTCAAGTCAAAATATTGATTTAAAATGAATCTGGAACGAATTTAAAGTCAATCAGAAAACTTTCTGATTTTTGATACGTTCCGGAGCCGACTCTTGAGTTTCAGAGTCGACTCCACTCAGAGTACAGAAATGACTGTCTGTCTCGAGTCGACCCCCGATTTTGTCGAGCCGACTCCATGACTGTGCGAGTCGACTCCGCTCAGACACCAGAGGTGTGTTTTTCTGAGCACTTCGCGAGTCGACCCCCAACTTTTCATGAGTCGACCCCCGACTGTCAGGAGTCGACACTTTACTTTTGATGAGTCGACCCTATAACTTTCTGAATTTTCTATTTTTGGTATCACGACCTCGAGCCGACTCGCGGAAAGCATGAGTCGACTCCAGCAAATCTGGGCGAAATTTTTCCGAATGCCAACTCAGCGTCAACGGTAAGATTTTTAATTAACGGCTATTTTTCTTTGTTTCTAACGGCTATATTTTTGCAGAATCTATAAATAGAGAAGCCGTTTTCAAATCAAAGATATACAAATAGAGAGATATTCATTTCAAGAGAAAAGAAAAGAAAAATCGAAAAACAGAGCTTCATTTGAAAAAATCCGTGATTCAAAATAGAGTGAAAGAAAGAGTGTGAAATCAAAGGAAGCTCCTTCTGTGTTCAAGCTCAACAATCCAAGGAAGCTTCAGAAGAAAATCCAAGAGCTATTCAAGAGCATCAAGATTTTCAACAAAGAAAAGGGAAAAGCTCAAATCTCTCAACTACATTCCGTGAAGAATCCAAGCTGAGGCCCGATTCTACACTTCAAAGGAGTTGAGGAAAAGAAGAAAAGCTCAAAGCCAACCAACTGCAAATCAGGCTTTTCTAAACTTCATTTATATTTTTTATCTGCTCATTAGGAGCTTTGTAACTGAAAAACAATACTTTTATTCCTTGTGTCTAGTTCAATCTGGGGGATTGAACTAGTTGAGGTAGTCTTACCTCGGTACAAGCTTGGTAAAGCTTGGGTTAGGGTTTTTGTGCTGGTGAGCCCTTGAAAACCAGCTGGGTTCGTTGTGATCCCGGAAAACAACAAGTTTGAGTTGTGAGCTTGTAAAACAACTCTGCTGTAATCTAGGGTGATTATAGTGTGGACCCAAGTGAATCTTGGGAGTGGACGTAGGTGTTGGATACACCGAACCACTATAAAATCTTTGTGTTTGCCGTGCTTCCATTGACTCTTTCTCTATCTCTGTTTTATTCACTGCACTTTATATTTGCATTGCTATTGCCTTCATTCTTATTAAGCAAACATTTTTAAAAGGCTAATTTTTAAAGAACCCAATTCACCCCCCCCCCCTCTTGGGTTGTCATCTGGGCCAACAGTTGATTTTGAATAATCAACATAAAATACCTGAACATGATTATTTAAGTGAAAACATAGTTAATCTCACACATCGAAATCTTGCCTCTGATCATTTGCAAGTTACAATGTTTAACCTTATCAGTTGGTCACCAACCATTAAGAAACTCCTCTAATCTAATTTGAACTGAGTTTGGGCTAGGCCAATCATCTTTAGTTTGATTCATTAAGGATAGAAGGACTGCAAGCTCAAAAAAAGTTGGACTATAATTCAAAAAACTAACCTCACAAAGCTAAGGCCTTTTCAAGATAACCTATGTCGTTTATAAGGGCTAACCTGTAAAAGGTTATGGAAGTTGATTTTTAGCACTTGAAAGTCTTTAAAGGGTAATTCTAAACTCTCATCCTTTAAAATTGGCCAAATCACTTCATTATAAAATTAGATCCTACTAGTTAGTTTAAGGGTTATTATTGGAAAATGATCTAAAAGACTTTTTAAAAAAAATCAGAAGAGTCATTTGATTTGAACTTAAAGGTCATAATCAAAAATTGAACCAAAAATTTGAAAAATTGAAAAGCATATGAACAAGAATTGGTTTCAAGTACTAATACAAGTAATGGCTCTAATGAACTAGTCTAATCAAGTTAGATGATCTCACATTCAGCTCATATTACCAAGATGATTCAAATTGACTTATCAAAGTACTTCTTTAATCTAAGCTAGGATTATGAGTTAGACATGGAAGTAGGGGCAGGAAACATAACATAAAATGAGTACTTGATCAACGAATGACATATGGCATTAGGATAATTTTATTCTAGTTAAAGAATAGGTGCAATGCCCCAAGTTTATCTATAATCTAATTAATTTTGTTAGCGGACCAAAACCACGTGTCCCAAAAACTCGAGTGAAAGTTAATGGGTAGCAAGTGGACTTAAGTTATAAGCATATAACACTTTTTTTTTCATCCAATGTTTGACTAAATTTGAGGTATCACAATCTTTCCTCCTTATAATGCAACATCCTCATCCCATGGATAGTCTTTTTCTCATGCTCATTAACTTTTGCATACTCAAGTCAGCTCTGATAGTATTTATAATGCCCTAAGCCTATCTATAACTCAATTAACTTCATTAGCAGGCTAAACTACGTGGCCTAGAAACTCGAGTGGAAGTTAATGGCTAGCAAGTGTGCTTGAGTTATAAGTACATAATACTTTCTTATCCATCCAATGTAAAACTAAATTTGGGATATCACAATAGAAGTAAGCCATTAATGCTTATAACGGTGGTCAAATTAAGACTCTAAGGTTTTTTAATCTAAAAGAGGCTCTTTAAAAGTTTTTTTTAACCCTAAGGGGATCACACCACTCAATTATAAATAAACTATAAGGGACACATGTATGCAAGACTCTTTCTCTCTCCCATAATGTGTCTAATTACTTCATGTTCTTTTGTTCTTTCTTTAATTCCCTAGCTAACTTGGGCATCAATGGATCACCTTAAAGAACAACTTAAGATTCTTATAGGTCTCCTCTATGATGAATAATGCTCTTATCAAATTTCTTTGCATCTTTATTAGCATTTGGGGTTTAGAGTCCAATTTCAAATGCTAGCAGCACCAAACTTGAGTTATAAAATAATGATCTTGGTTAAGCTTTAAACAAACAACTTGATTTGAATTTTGATTTGTATAAGTAATGATAATAACTATCATCATACAAATGGAAAAAAGAATAATGCATCAATATTTGAATTATTAAACAATTGTAGTTCATTAAGTGTAATAAAATTTATATAGATCAATAAAGTCATCATATTATTACAAATAATATAGAAATACAAAAGAATTAGATTTTTCTAATAGAAATTGTAGAGACAATTCAACTTCAATATTTTATTCTTTTAGTTAGTTTCAATCATGGTTAAGTTTTATTTTCATTAAGTTAGATCTATCTAAAACTTATGCATAGAGAATGATTGGATCTTAATTATGTGAAGGTATTCTGATAACAATTATGTGAAAAGGATTAAATGCTTGAGGGTTCAAATTGATTGGAATATCTTGATGTATATTATGGTACTGTATGATTAATTTCTTAAGAGCATGTAATGTTTTAAAAGATAGCAAGCTATCTAGAAATTAATTTAAATTTAATTTAAAATTAAACCAATATATGTATAATAAAAATGATAAATATGAAGAAAAAAAACAACTTAAAGTTAAGCACTTAATCTTAAACATACCAAAACTTTGTAGTAGATTATGATTTTATATTTTAAAAATAAGTTGTGTTTTATGATTGTTGACGTATGGTTATACAATTTAATATTTCATTTTTGCCTTCCTTCAAAAAAAATATTTTGTTTCTACCTTTGTGATCCATGCCTAGGTTGCATATAAAGGCTGAAGTTAGTAGATTAATTTAATGTAAGGATTGTTTCATTCCTTGTGGTTGGAAAAGCAATGCAAGTCAAGTTACACTTAGCTTGAATTGTATGTAAAGGAATTATTCGGAATCCTATTGTTGAAGTTGCATGGAAACTTAAATTACATTGCAAATTATATTATAGCAGTTGACTAACAAATAATATTGCAAGGATAAACCCATCAAAGGTCACTGCTAAAAACTATTTAAAGAACAAGTAAACAACATTCAGCCAAAAAAGTAGTTATCAACAACAACAATAACAAAGCCTTAATCCCGAACTAGTTGAGGTTGGCTATATAATCATTTTTTCTTTGTTTAGCTCTATTCTTAAGATGTAAAGATTTTAAGTCTTTCTTTATTACTTCCTTCAATATGATTTTCAGTTTACCTTTACTTTTTTTTATATATGTATCAAATCACTCCTTCGTATAAGTGTATCTCTAAACACATCTTCAGACTATCTAAGTCATCCTTCTCTTAATTTCACTATCTTTATCTTTTGTGAATGAATTCATTTCTTATCTTATCTTTTCTTGTATTATTATACATCTATCTTAACATTCTTATTTCTACCATATTTATCGTATATTCATGTATTTTCTAATTACCAATATTTTATACTATAAAACATAGTTGGCCAAAAAACATATGCAGATATCAATTAACTAACTCTTGATTCTGACATTGCCAATATTCTGTACTATAAAACATAGTTGACCAAAAAACATATGCATATATCAATTAACTAACTCTTGATCCTGGCCAAACGCATAAGATAGCTACACCTACAATTGATATAGCTACTTGATTGATCATTTTAGTTAGCAAGGACTAAGATTAGACTTATGTAGATATAAGACTAACATGAAGATAATTGATACCAAATCTAGGAAGCATACTTGGTACAAGTGATTCAAATCCATTGCATTCCTAATCTCAGTGTCAACTATGTTTTGAAGTTTTGATCTGTCTGCAAGTCATGGCCTACAGATATGAAATGAAGCAACCTTATTTTTCTCCATAGAAATGAAGTGTCCAAATATGGTATACTAAGCAACCTTAGTTTTAGAGATACAAAGAATCCACACACCTAAATCCCTCTAAAAAAGTTTGTAAAGATACAAACGCTTTTTTCTTTTTTCTTGTTGTGTTCTGTATGTAATGGACCTCGATACTTGCTCAAAAACTCGAAACTACAATTAAACTAACATGCCCATAGCTTATTAATTTAATCCACAATCTTATAAAGTTTCCATAGACCAATAATGATACAGAACAAACTTTTCATTTAACCACAATACAAATGGTTAGCGAATTCCATACAATAATAAGACCATATCAATTACAAAAGCAAACCTCCAAACTAATCATAACCCACATAGCTTGATAACTCTAGAAGATCTTGTTAAGTCCAAATGGCTAATAAGTCTAAGCTACCAAAAGTCCACGTCAATCCCATGAAGCAAGTCATATAACCAACTCAAGTTCATGGACTAGTAACCTAAAACGTAGATAAGATCTCCATCCTCATGAAATTAAATGTATTTTGACATAAGCTAAGAGGAGGGTCTTGAGTGATGTGTTTTTTTGTATTTTTTTTTTTTATTGTAGAAGAGTTTGAGCAGAGATAAGAACTCTAGCTAGGAGAGTGGACATAAGCAGCAATAGAGAGGAAGGCTGGCACAACACTATCAAGTCCAAGAGTACTCATATTAGTGGGTTTATTTGCTTAACACAATCCCTTTTTTTCCCCTTTTTTTATTATAATTTTAAGGAGCCAGGTAATGCATATAAGAATTAAGCAGCATGTTTATTTAAGAGTGGTGGAGGCCATAGCGGTGAAGCGAGGCAACAAGGCAAGATGTGATGAGCTGAAAGCATAATCTCGATATCAAACCAGAGAGTGGAGCAGTGGATGGCAGTGATATTGATTATAGAGTCGTAGGGCAGGAGCATTAAGCTATGGTAAAGCTATGTTGTGCTAGAGAGAGCTAGTTGAGGTGAAAAGAAGGTACAATAATCGATGATGGCATCGAATATTTTGAAGCGAGGAGAAAAGGGATTTAGAAGTTTAAATGCGTTTGGCTATCTAAGTTGGGGTGGTAGTTGTCTAGATCTAAAAAGTATGTTTTGGACTTGGTTAAAGTTATATTTATACTCAACTTGATTAAGGATTACTTTTTGTTATTCTCAAGATAAGGTTTTTGTAGCATGAACTTAATTAAGGAGCTACTTGGAATTGATATTGATGTGGAAGGAAACTGACGAAGCCTTGCCTCAGCTCCCAATATCCATCTACGACATTGCTCCCAGCTGCAACAGGCATTTAATGGTACGGTCATAATGACTTGGAGGGCATTTATGGCTGCCATGATGGCCCCATCGGCCTCAGACATGTTCCACCTTCGACCCCTCTCGGTCTCGGCCATAATGACTCGAAGGGCATTTATGGCTGCCATGATGACCCCATCGGCATCTTCGACCCCGAGACCCCCTCTCGGGCCTCTCGGTCTCGGTCATAATGACTTGGAGGGCATTTATGGCTGCTGTCAGACCCTTGAAGCGTGCACTATGCGCAGTGACCCATGCGGCAGCGGGCATGGGGCGGGAGATGGGCGTGATGTTGGACATCTCGCCTTGGGTATAACTCGAAAGATGATACCTTGTGCGTGCACTCTGGCGGGAGCGCCTAGTGCTCGTACTGGCGGGACCCTGATATGTGGTGGCACAGCAGGGCACGCGCATTGCGGCACGGTGCGGAACGTGCACGCACGACGGTTACTCCACGGGCGCACTCCAGCGAACGTGGGCGATATGCGGCAGCGCAGCAGGGCGCGCGCATTAGCGGGAGTTGCGGCACGGTGTGGAACGTGCACGCACACGGTTACTCCACGGGCGCACTCCAGCGAACGTGGGCGATATGCGGCAGCGCAGCAGGGCGCACGCATTAGCGGAGTTGCGGCACGGTGCGGAACGTGCACGCATGATGGTTACTCCACGGGCGCACTCCAGCGAACGTGGATGATATGCGGCAGCGCAGCAGCACGCGCATTGGCGGGAGTTGTGGCACGGTGCAGAACGTGCACGCACGACAGTTACCCGGGAGTTGCGGCACGGCGTGAAACATGGCATGCACGCCCTGGAGCGGTTAGGCAACGTGGCGCGACCCATCCACACTCTTGACCGGTGCACGACTTCGACATTACATGGGCGTAGTGGGTTTGTACATGACAGCGCGCATGGGACACGCGGCACGGAGCTGGATTGCCAGCAACCCTACGTGGCTGGGGGTGTCAGCCACAGTTGCCTATTTATTGGGACTTTGCAGGCGGCTGAGACACGGAGAGTGTGTTGTGATCCAGTTAGCCTCGCATTGATGTATTCCTTTTGTTGAGATAATAAATGGTTCGGATTTCTCTGGTAATTGGGTGGTGCCTGTGTATAGCTACCTTCTTTCTTTTCTGCGGGTGCTAGCCTTGGATGACTTAAATACTTGCTGCCTTGTGTGATTGCCTTTGGGGTCAACTAACACTTGTGCAGGTTGGGAATCGGCTGACTAAGTGGGGTGACTTAGTGCCATCACACGGCAAAAATTTGGATACCATTTTTGGCTGTGTGACAGTTGGTATCAGAGCCTGGTTGACGGGGGCTCACTGAAGCAATGAACGAGCTGCGTGAAAGAATCAAGGCTCTTGAATGCTTTGTGGGAAGTGTCCCACCAGGCGAGGATGATGGCTTGGGATCTTCACTGCTCACCCAAATTGAGAGAATGACGGAGCAACTTGGAGCTCTTAACATCTCTTATTCTTCCTTTGTACAGGAAACGGAAGCTCGCTTTGGTGCTGCCAAAGATGATCTTGTGGCCTCGGTTGAATCGGTAAAAGCTGGCCAGAGGAGCCTGGATAATATTGTCAAAGATGCCATGGGGAGCATCAACTCGGTGCGGGATGAGATCGCTTTGGTAAAGGGTGCTTTGAACAGCCCTCGGGATCCAGGTGCTGGTTCGAAGATCAAGGTGCCTGAGCCAAAATCATTCGGCGAAAGTCAGAATGCTAAGGAGTTGGAAAATTTCTTGTGGGATATGGAGCAGTATTTTAAAGCTGCTCGTATTCCTGAGACGGAGAAGGTAAACATCACTGGAATGTACCTTTCAGGTGACGCCAAGCTTTGGTGGCGAACTCGGATGGCCGATGATGCTAATGCTGGCAGACCCATTATTGACACTTGGGAGACCCTCCGGAAGGAACTGAAGGTTCAATTCTTACCATGCAACACTGCTTGGGTTGCTCGGGATGCTCTCAAAAAGCTGAGATAGACGGGAACTATCCATGATTATGTGAAGGAATTTACCTCCTTGATGCTTGACATCAAGGACATGTCCGAATCTGACAAGCTGTTCAATTTCCTATCCGGCTTGCAGGGTTGGGCGCACACGGAGTTGCAGCGTCTAGGTGTAAAGGACCTACCTTTAGCCATTACTGCTGTGGATAGGCTTGTGGACTATCGGATTCCTCAGGCCAACTTGTCCCACTCCGACAAGAAGAAAGGCGGTGATGGGAAGAAGGCGAAATCTTCTCAGTACAAGGAGAAGAAGAAGCCCGATGGCAAGGGCAAAAAGGTGGAAGATACTAAACAAAATACGGTGGCTAACGTGTCCAACCACAACAAGGGATGCTTTATTTGCAACGGTCCTCACCAGGCAAAGGATTGCCCGAAGAAGGAGCGGTTGAATGCTTTATTGTTGCAGGAGGAGATGACCCAGGTGGCCTCTGCAACAATGAGCGAGACTTCAAGAGTCAATCCTCTGCAACTCTTGAATGCTATCTCATCTGAGAAGCAATTGTCCATCGCGGGGCTGATGCACTTGATGGTGAAGCTAAATGGGAAGGAGGTGAAGGCGATGCTGGACACAGCAACCAGCAATTTCCTATCCCAAAAGATGGTGGCAAGACTCGGTATATCGGTGTCTCAAAGCTCCTGTAAAATGAAGGCTGTCAATTCGGGAGCCATGCCAGTCTTTGGTACTGCCACGATGACCCTTCGGGTTGGTTCATGGGAAGGTGAGTCCAACTTGACCATAGTCCCACTTGATGACTTTGAGTTAATACTCGGAATCGAATTTTTCGTGCGGGCTAAAGTAACTTTGATGCCTCATTTGTGTGGCATGATGGTGAACGATGAAAAATCTCCTTGTTTCGTGAAAGCGGAGTTTGTGGCCAAAAGGAGAAGCAATGTGCGGTGGTGACGGCCAAACAACTCAAAGAGGGCCTAAAGCGGGGGGAAATTACATATGTTGCTGCTCTCTTCGAGATGAAGCCTGATCAGGTTGTTGAGGTACCTGATGAAATCATGCGGGTTTTGGAAGACTTTGGCGATACCATGCCACCTGAGCTACCAAAAGTACTCCCACCGTGACGGTTGTCGATCATAAGATTGAGCTGGAACCGGGTGCTCGGCCTCCAGCAAAAGCTCCATATCGGCTTGCCCGACTGAATTAACAGAACTTCGGAGGCAACTCGATGAATTGTTGGCTTCAGGCTTCATTATGCCATCAAAGGCTCCTTACGGTGCTCCAGTTTTATTTCAAAAGAAGCAAGACGGGTCTCTGCGGATGTGCGTCGACTATCGAGCACTAAACAAAGTGGCGGTGAAAAATAAGTATCCGGTACCAAATGCAACAGATCAATTTGATCGGTTATCAAAAGCTTGCTTCTTTACAAAGCTGGATCTGCAATCGGGTTATTGGCAGGTGCACATCGCTGAAGGTGATACGGCAAAGACAACATGTGTCACTCGGTATGGTTCATTCTAATTTCTTGTGATGCCTTTCGGCTTAACAAATGCCCCTGCTACATTTTGCAATCTGATGAATGATATATTATATGAGTTCTTGGACCGATTCGTGGTCATATATCTTGATGATATTGTTATATACTCAGAGTCCCTGACCGATCATGTAAATCATTTGAAGCAAGTATTCTCACGGCTTAGAGAATATAAACTCTATGTCAAGAAAGAAAAATACGAGTTTTGCAGGACGGAGATAATGTTCTTAGGCCACTGGGTGGGTCAAGGACAGATTCGGATGGATGAACGCAAGGTACGGGCTATCATCAGTTGGGCAACGCCCACCAAGGTACCTGAGCTTCGCTCTTTTCTTGGGTTGGCTAATTATTATCGGAAGTTTATTTGTGGATATTCAAAGTTGGCTAGTCCTTTAATTGATTTGCTCAAGAAGACTCAAAGTTGGGCATGGACGCCGGCTTGCCAAAAAGCTTTTGATAAGCTTAAAGAAGCCATCTCAACAGAACCGGTGTTGAAGCTCCCGGTGTTCGATAGGCCGTTCGAAGTTCATACTGATGCCTCGGACTGTGCCATTGGTGGGGTGTTGGTACAAGAGGGGCACCCCATTGCCTTCGAAAGCTGGAAATTGAAGGATGCTGAGCAACGATATTTCGCCCATGAGAAAGAAATGGCTGCGGTGATACATTGCCTTGATACTTGGAGGCATTATCTTTTGGGGACCAAGTTCAAGGTGGTTACAGACAATGTGGCAAATACATATTTCAAAACACAGAAAAAGCTTACTCCAAAGCAGGCTCGTTGGCAGGAATTTCTTGCGGAATTTGATTTTGTTTGGGAGCATAAACCAGGCAAACAAAATCAAGTGGCTGATGCATTGAGTCACAAGGAGATCCAGCATTATGTTGTTGCCTTGACGGCTGTGCAGACAAACTTTCTTGACCGAGTAAAGGAGCAAAGCAACCTGGATCAGACCTACACCAAACTTAGGGACGGGGTGAAAGATGGTCTGGTAAGACGTTTCTGGCTTGAAAATGATCTTTTGGTTGCTAAAGGGGGCAGACTTTTTGTCCCCAATTCTGGTGGCTTGAGACAGGAACTCATGCGGGAGACTCATGACACCCAATGGGCCGGACACCCAGGTGTGGAGTGAATGGTGGCACCCCTATCTAACTCCTACTACTGGCCGAAGATGGGAGAAGTCATCGAGATGTATGTGTGGACTTGCCGGTTTGTCAGCTTGACAAGATGGAGAAAAAGAAAGAGGCGGGCTACTTCAACCCTTGCCCATCCTAGAAAAGCGTGGATGTCTATATCCATGGACTTTATTTTTGGATTCCCGATGGTGGACGGAATGAGATCAATCTTGGTGGTCGTGGATAGATTCTCAAAATATGCGGTGTTTGCAGCAGCACCACATAAGTGCCCGACCGATGTTGCAGCGGAATTATTTTTTAAACATGTGGTAAAGTTTTTCGGGTTGCCTAACGATATTGTGAGTGACAGGGATCCTCGGTTCACAGGCAGATTTTGGACTGCTCTCTTCAACTTGATGGGTTCAGAGTTGAAGTTTTCTATGGCCAATCATCCGCAAACCGATGGCCAAACTGAGCGCATCAATGCACTCTTGGAAGAATACCTGCGGCACTTTGTGATGGCTAGTCAGAAAAATTGGGTTAGTTTACTTGATGTTGCCCAATTTTGCTACAATGTGCACAGGTCTTCGGCAACCTTGATGAGCCCAGCAGAGTTGGTCATGGGGCAGCAGCCATTGACGGCCTTAGAGGTGGCTTATTCAAAGCATCAAGGATGCTGCCCAGCTGCCTATCGATTCGCCCGGGAGAAACATGAGCTGATCCTTCAAGCTACAGATAGCTTAATGAAGGCAGCTAGGCGGATGAAAAAGTATGCTGACCAACATCGAAGGCCCTTGGAGTTTAACATGGGAGATAAAGTGTTGTTGAAACTCACCCCACAAATATGGAAAAAGATAACCAGCAAGCGTTATCATAGAGGGCTGGTCCAGAGGTACGACGGACCATTTGATGTGATGAAGAAGGTGGGAAAAGTAGCTTACAGACTGAGGTTACCTGAGCGACTCAAGGTACATCCTACTTTTCATGTTAGCTTTCTAAAACCATTTTATGAAGCTGCTACAGGAAGGCAACAGATGCAACGAGCCCTTCCAACGATCCGGAAACAATTTGACAAGGAAATGGAGCAAATCCTTGATCATCGGACGTTGGGGCAAAGCAAGAAAAATAGGCGGACGGATTATCTTGTGCAATGGAAAGGGAGCAGCATCACCGATGCTACTTGGGAGAGAGACACGACCCTATGGCAATTTGAAGACCAGATCAAGCGGTACTTAGACTCTGCGCCGACGAGGGCATCAGCTTCATCTGGTCGGGGTGGTTTGTTAGACCCTTGAAGCGCGCACTGCGCGCAGCAGCGACCCATGCGGCGTGGCCTCGCGCATGGGGCGGGAGATGGGCGTGATGTCGGACATCTCGCCTTGGGTATAACTCGAAAGATGGTGATACCTTGTGCGTGCACTCTGGTAGGAGCGCCTAGTGCTCGTACTGACGGGACCCTGATATGCGGCGGCGCAGCAGGGCGCGCGCATTGCGGCACGGTGCGGAACATGCACGCACGACAGTTACTCCATAGGCGCACTCCAGCGAATGTGGGCGATATGCGGCAGCGCAGCAGGGCACGCACATTAGCGGGAGTTGTGGTACGGTGCGGAATGTGCACGCATGACGGTTACTCCACGGGCGCACTCCAGCGAACGTGGGTGATATGCGGCAGCACAGCAGGGCGTGCTCATTAGCGGGAGTTGCAGCACGGTGCGGAACGTGCACGCATGATGGTTACTCCACGGGCGCACTCCAGCGAACGTGGACGATATGCGGCAACGCAGCAGGGTGCGCACATTGGCGGGAGTTGTGGCACGGTGCAGAATGTGCACGCACGATGGTTACCTGGGAGTTGCAGCACGGCGTGAAGTGTGGCACGCATGCTCTGAGCGGTTAGGCAATGTGGCGCAACCCATCCACTCTCTTGAACGGTGCACGACTTCGACACTACATGGGCGTAGTGGGTCTTGTACATGACCGCGCGCATGGGACACACGGCACGGAGCTGGATTGCCAGCAACCCTACGTGGCTGGGGGTGTTCTCCACAGTTGCCTATTTATTGGGACTTTGCAGGCGGCTGAGACACGGAGAGTGTGTTGTGATCCAGTTAGCCTCGCATTGATGTATTCCTTTTGTTGAGATAATAAAAGGTTCGGATTTCTCCGGTAATTGGGTGGTGCCTGTGTATAGCTACCTTCTTTCTTTTCTGCGGGTGCTAGCCTTGGATGACTTAAATACTTGCTGCCTTGTGTGATTGCCTTTGGGGTCAACTAACACTTGTGCAGGTTGGGAATCGACTAAGTGGGGTGACTTAGTGCCATCATACGGCAAAAATTTGGATACCATTTTTGGCTGTGTGATAGCTTCCATGATGGCCCCATCGACCTCGAACATGTTTCACCTTGACCCCGAGACCCCATCTCGGTCTCGGCCTCAAGTCTCAACCCCCGAGACCCCTTCGGACCAAGGCACTTAAGGCCACATGCATTCATCGCTCTAAGGCATTTATTGCCTTATTCATTCCCATGTATAAAGGCATTTACGGCGTGCATCACCCACTTTAAGACATTTAATGCCTTATTTCCTTCTATGCATTAAGGTATTTATGGTTGCCACGTTGGCCCCCTCGACCTCAGATGTGCTCGGCTTCTTCCCCTCGGCATGAATAGCGCGGCATCGGTAGTGAACAGTGCCATGCAAGTATTCACCCTCGGCCTTTTCTGAAGCTCATCCAAGGGCATGAACAATGTCACGCAAGCACTCCATAATCAATGCTCTATGAGGGACAGTTGGCTTCAACTCAACATCATCTTTCCCTCAACGGCTGTACCTTGAGACCCACACGACTAACTTTATCACCCATCGCTGTCTGCGTAGGACAACCAATAAGGTGACGTAGGGGACACATCTGGCAAGCGCCGTAATGATTGGCCATGCCCTGCAGCCACCTACTCTGACCGAACATAGCCTGCAGCTTGACACGTCACATGGAGGTAAGCTCCATTGTGCTGCCATCAATTAATGCTCTGACAAGTGATCACGCCCTAAGCCCACATACTCCGGGCATCTATAAAAAGGGTAAGAGGGACCCCCAACTAGGTAACACTAAGAACTCCAAGAACTGAGAACGCACTACACTCTTAACACTCATTATTGCCCACAGAGGGCACGGCTCTAAGCCTCTCCCTTCTTCTCTCTTTCGAGCTTCCTCAAGCTCACGACTGTTGCTCAGGGCACTGACTTGAGCGTCGGAGGGTCACCGCCGGAATCTCCGGCCCTCGGAACTTGTTTGCAGGCCCGCAGGCACAAGGAGCTCACCGGAGGATCCCAGGCCTGCTGGAGGAGGCGACCGGACGCTCGGGAACGGTGATTTGGCATCAACAGATTGGCGCGCCAGGTAGGGGGACGCACTGAAGGAAAGAAAGCTATGTCTTCTTGAGCTATAAGTCTTCGTCCCCTCTAAGATAGCTATGGTGGTGATGCGCATGCCGAAGGTTCTCACCAATCGTGCTGGGGGCATCCACATCGCATTAGGCAGCAAAAGGCCACCTTCTCTACTCCTTCACCACCAACCTCAGCTGCTCTAATTAACCAGCTGGCCATCTTCAACTAACAAGTTCAAGCCTTGAATGCAGCAGTTCATGAACTGCAGTTCGGTGGCCACTCAGCAGCAACCCAAGCTTCTCACATCACTCGTGATAGCTGCACCCATTAGTCAACGATTCATCTGTAGAAAATCTCTTCAGGGAGAAGTTATCACTATCATGCGCCATCTAAGCACCACCATCGTGAAGCTTTCAAGAGACTGCAGTCTCCTACCCCCTGCTCAAGCAGCCACTCCTCCCCTCAATTATCTGATGCTTAGATGAGGAGGCATCTGGATGAATAACACCGGCGGCTGGAAGAGCTCACTCAAAGGCTCAACAATCAGCCAGAGGTGGACTGCGACATGGGTAGCAGAGTAATTTCCAAAAGGGATGAACTTGAGACATTATCCGTCACCTCAAGCATTTATGGGCATTTCAATTTCTGATGGAAGTAAGCCGAGAGGTGTTGTTGCAATTAATGCAAGAAGGAAGATGAGGACAAAAGGCTTTGACTGTTGACTCCAATTTCCTCTCTCTCCTTCTCTCTGTTACACCCAAAAGCCAAACCGAGCCCAGGACCTTTTACAGATTTCGTTCTAGCTGCTCTCAAGTTTCAGCACCGAGGGCAATCAATCTCTTTAAAGAAAGAGCTAGGCAAAGGGCCCTCTTAACAACTCTATCGGCCTTTTTACTCCGCTGATATCAACTCTCAGCAACGTCCTCGATGGACTCTCTCAACCACTCGTCTTCAACGACCGCCAACTATCGAGGCTTTCCTCAACGACCTCCAGCTTTGTCCCGGTTTCTAGCTTCTTCCCGCCACAGACATCTCGTCCTGGCCTCCAATGCGAGGGAATGCCCAAGTAAGGGCAACGACGCCTCCAATCCAACTAACATGATTCGGCACCATAAGCCCGGGTCCAGCAGGGAAGGCCTCGGCCGGCCCCAAGCGCCGGCACCATAAGCCGGGTCCAGCAGGGAAGTCTCGGCCGGCCACGCCGGCACCATAAGCCCGAGTCCAGCAGGAAGGCCTCGGCCGGCCCCAAGCGCCACACCATAAGCTGGGTCCAGCAGGGAAGGCCTCGGCCGGCCCCAAGCGCCGGCACCATAAGCCCGGGTCAGCAGGGAAGGCCTCGGCCGGCCCCAAGCGCCGGCACCATAAGCCCGGGTCTAGCAGGGAAGGCCTCGACCAGCCCCAAGCGCCAGTACCATAAGCCCAGTGTGCCACTGGCAGAGCGATGTACCATCGGCTCTCAACAACTAAAGCCCAACCCCGGTCGACACAAAAAGCCCTGGGTTAACTAGGCACGAAGCCCAGTGTGCCACTGGCAGAACATGTACCATCGGCTCTCAACTCTCAGATCACCCTTCGGGGTTAAAAAGGCACCTGATGACTCTCAACTCTTAGGTTACCCTTCGGGGTTAAAAGGCACCTGACGACTCTCAACTCTCAGGTCACCCTCCGGGGTTCAAAGGCTCTCAACGGCCTCAACTTTGCCTCAGCGGCTTCGTCACAGCCTCAACGGCTTCATTTCAGCCTCAGCGGCTTCAACTCTGCATTAGCGGCCAATGGCCAATCGGGTGATACATTCGTTTAAATTGTACACTTGCAACATATCGCTGGTTACTTTCAGCTATCAAGAAGCCCCAAGACAGCTCACAGCTAGGAGAGGCCAACTCCTCAGCTCGCAGTTGACGGGCACCCACCTCTAAACTTCACGCCAAAAGTAAAGAGCCCCTCCAAGCTCACCAATAAATGCCACAAACGTGGAGCCTCCCAAAACAAAGCAGAAGGAGACAAATTCCTCCAACAAAGAGCTAAGTACACAACAAGAAAAAAGTTTCTTTTCATTAGTATCTAAATGCATTATGGGAAAACCAACCATTCAAAAGGCTCTCGACGGTCCTGTGATCAAAAGGTCACCCCCGGGCCGGCCGCGAAACCCCCGCGGTGGTTCAAGACCTATGATTCCAGCGACCTCGAGTCACCCCTCGGGTCGGCCACGAAACCCCCGAGGTGGTTCCAGAGTAGCTCGACGTATGGCAGCTAACAGATACCACTCGACCTGGCTAGCATACGCCCTGAGTTGGTTCAAATCCCTAACATCCATACCTGCTCGAGTCACCTCCTGAACCAGCACACAGACACCCGAGGCAATTTTATTTCAGCCCCCATGGCTCTATTTCCGCTTCGGCAATTTTATTTCAGCCTCAACGGCTTATTTCTACCTCGTAGCATTTTGCAGCCTCAACGGCTCCCTCTGTCTCGGGAGCATCATTGTGGCTTCATTGGCTCTCTGCCTCAACGGCATGTGGACGGAGACCCACATCCAAACTTCATGTCAAAAGCTAAAGACCCCAAAGTCAGGTGGGGATCAGCCACTTGGGAGGTGACGCCCCTTTCGCCTTGCTAGAGTGGGCCGCTTCGTCTCAGGGGCGAGGAGGCATCTGATGTGGTTGATCCGACGCCGTTAGAGAACCATGAAGGAAGGAAACTGACGAAGCCTCTTTCAGCCTCAGCTCCCAACATCCATCCACAACATTGCTCCCAACTGCGACAGGCATTTAATAGTACGGTCATAATGACTTGGAGGGCATTTAGATGGCTCCATCGGCCTCGGACATGTTCCACCTTTGACACCCCCTCTCGGTCCCGGTCTCTCGGTCCGGCCTCTCGATCTCGGTCATAATGACTTGAGGGCATTTATGGCTGTCATGATGGCCCCATCGGCCTCGGACATGTTCCACCTTCAACCTCGAGACCCCTCTTGGTCTCTAATAACTTGGAGGGCATTTATGGCTGCCATGATGGCCCCATCGGCCTCGAACATGTCCACCTTCAACCCCGAGACCGGTCCCGGCCTCTCAGTCTCGGTCATAATGACTTGAAGGGCATTTATGGCTGCCATGATGGCCCATCGGCCTCGGACATGTTCCACCTTCAACCCCGAGACCCCCTCTCGGCCTCTCGGTCTCGGTCATAATGACTTGGAGGGCATTTATGGCTGCCATAATGGCCCCATCGGCCTCGGACATGTCCACCTTTAACCCCCCCTTCTCGGTCCGGCCTCTCGGTCTTGGTCATAATACTTGGAGGGCATTTATGGCTGTTATGATGGCCCCATCGGCCTCGGACATGTTCCACTTTCAACCCAGAGACCCCCTCGGCCTCTCGATCTCGGCCATAATGACTTGAGGGCATTTATGGCTGCCATGATGGGCCTCGGACATGTTCCACCTTCGACCCTCTCGGTCTCGGCCTCAAGTCTCAACCCCTGGGACCCCCTCGGTCTATCGCACAAGGCACTTAAGGCCACGTGCATTCATCGTTCTAAGCATTTATTGCCTTATTCATTCCCATTTATAAAGGCATTTACGGCGTGCATCACCTGCTTTAAGGCATTTAATGCCTTATTTCATGCATTAAGGTATTTATGGTTGCCATTGGCCCCCTCGACCTCAAACGTGCTCGGCTTCTTCCCTCGGCATGAATTCGGCATCGTGCATTCAAGTAAACAGTGCCATGCAAGTATTCACCCTCGGCCTTTTCTGAAGCTCATCCAAGGCATGAATAGTGTCACGTAAGCACTCCATAATCAATGCTCTATGAGGGACAGTTGGCTTCAACTCAATATCATCTTCCCTTCAACGGTTGTACCTTAGGACCCATACGACTAACTTTATCACCCATCGCTGTCTGCGCAGGACAACCAAAAAGGTGACGTAGGGGACACATCTGGCAAGCGCCGTAACGATTGGCCATGCCCTGCAGCCACCTACTTGACCAAACATGGCCTGCAGCTTGACACGTCACATGGAGGTAAGCTCCATTGTGCTGCCATCAATTAATGCTCTGACAAGTGATCATGCCCCAAGCCTACGGACTCCGGGCATCTATAAAAAGGGTAAGAGGGACCCCCAACCAGGTAACACTAAGAACTCCAAGAACTGAGAACGCACTACACTCTTAACACCCATTCTTGCCCACAGAGGGCACGGCTCTAAGCCTCTCCCTTCTTCTCTCTTTCGAGCTTCCTCAAGGCCCAGGGCACTGACTTGAGCGTCAGAGGGTTTTCGCCGGAATCTTCAGCCTCCGGGACTTGTTTGCAGGCCGCAGGCGCAAGGAGCTCGCCAGAGGATCCCGGCCCGCTGGAGGAGGCGACCGGACGCTCGGGGATGGTGATTTGGCATCAACATATATTACTTTAGATTTTTTTAAAAATGGTTGGCCTCATATTCTCACATTTAAATTATTACAAATTATTTCCAGCAATATCATATGCTCTCAAGTTTGAGAGTAGAAGATTAATAGGAGCGATACTTTTTGAAGTGTGAGGAATTATATTTTCATGATAATCCTTTATTTTAGAAATAAAAGATTTTTATGAATTAAAAATTAACTTCCCTCTTCCTAATAATCTTAAAATTGGGTGCAAATGGGATTACTTAGCATAAGTTGTCACACTTCAAATCGAGGAATTTTATATACCGATAAATTTACTTAATAACTTGTTTGGAAATGTTCACTTCAAATAGTTCCAAGTGACTATTTTTTATCGGCTATGTGAGATAGCTGTTGATTAACAACTGAAGCCAATAACTATGACAAACAGATCTTATGTTGAGTTCAAATGTTATAATATTAAGCATCCCTTGCAATACAAGATATTTCTTATCAAAAGAAAATTTATATATAAGACATTTCAAGGGACAAACCCTTTAAATGCCACCAAATAGAGTTTTGCATGGTAAATTGGCCAGAAGCCCAACAATGACTCGTTTGAAAGGATCATAAGTTTCTTTGTTGAAAAATATGATAAGAAAAGTATAAGCATAGTTTGAATCCGAGCAATTGAACAACTTGATTATCTTATAGAGCATCAAGTAATTTGACTTTTTCTACTATACTTTTGGCTATATATATATATATATATATATATATATATATATATATATATATATATATATATAAGTAGTATGGTAAATAATGAAAAGTCCAAGCATACAAGGGCATTGAGCAAAGGCATGAAGACATTGAATAAAGACTTTGAAAATATAGAGTTGAAGTCTGCTCTCGGGAAAAAAACAAAAAACACTTAAAACACCATAATAGCTAAACTCAAGGTGAAATAGATATTATATTTATAAGATAATTTTTCTTTCTGTTTTTGCATGAGCCCTAACTTAATTGGTTCCTCGATCATAATGCCATGAAAAAGACATAATTCCTCGGTAGCTTATCCTCATAAGGATAATCTGTTGAAAAATATTTTTTGATCTTACAAAAATCACTTTTTAGATTTGCTAGAAATATGTTATAGAAATTTAAATATACAAATAAAATAAATCAAAAGATAAGATGGATCAAACCAGGACCGAGGCATATTAGACACTGCCCTAAGGATCAGATTTTCATCCCTTCGTATAGGTTGTTGGCGGTCTTCCCCAAGGTACAACGATCCGGCTCAATCCGATCCTCCTACTACGAGCACGATCATGTGGAGATGCAAACCCAACGATTACCTTCATATGCCCAAAAGATCAATAAAATATAAAAATAAAATGAGATAAAACAAATCATATAGGCTACTCCAAATTATTCTAGATTGATTCCTAGCCTCAATCTGAATCCCTGAGCGCTCGGCCCATAAAAGCTCCAACGGCTCGGCCCATAATGGCCTTAAAGGCCTAATAGCCGTTAGCCCCAAATTACATCAAAAACGGCTTACAAATTAAATTATTTGGGTCGTTTATGAAACGTTGGTCTTCCAACGTTCGCACAAATATCCATTGAGGTAATGGACGTCCACGCAACGGAAAGAACGTCTGCGAGCGTTTCACTCGCGGGCGTTCCCCTTTTTTTATTTTTTATTTTTTAACTTTTTCCAACAATCTTCCACAAAAGTTTAAAATAAAAAAATAAAATAAATAAATATAACAAAATTTTTAGGGCATCTTATACTGCGCAATAGGTGAGGTGTCCTATGGACTTGAACCTCACTTAGTGTTGATTGTATACATCTGAAGGAACCATAGTGGATTAGACCTTGAACTAGGTCCTTTGACTCAGACTTCTACTAATCACACACACAGTATGGATCAATTGGGTTTAAGCGGTTAGTGCATATTAAAGGCCTTGCGCTTAGTACCTTGATTTTTCATGAGAATTCTTTAAGGTTAGCCCAACCTTTAGTCACGGCCTAATATGACGATTCTCATATAGGTGAATCCTCTAAGGGTATTTGTGACAATACCCTGCAGATAACCTACCTCGGATCCATTAAGAGTATGACTCAACCTTACACAAATTTACTTTGTCACTTTATAAGAGCACTCATCATAGGGATAGGATAAAAAATTTTTCAAAAATTTGTGCTCTAACACGATCACTTAATCAGCTTCGTTTCTACCACATTGAACCTCATTCATGGGATCTCCAATCACAGAGGTTGGGTATCCACTGCTGGCGACCAAATAATGGGCTTAAGCCACATCCCCCTCGATGAATCTAGAACTCCATTCCTAGATAACTCCTTGGTTAATTAGTCTGCCAAAATCTTCTCGGCAAATTCCAAAGAGATAATATTATTTTTGGACTAGACCTCAAATAAGAGAATCAGGCAAAGATATATTAGAATTGAATATCCAAATATAAGGTAAACAATAAGTTGGATATTCCAACAGTCATGAGATTATTTAGTAAATTATAAAAACTTTTATTAAATCTCATGGCAATATATATCAAGAGACTCAAAATAGAGCATTTAAATGACATACCTTGTCACCGCATCCAAGTTCATCCATTCTTTGCCATTTGGTAACTTAAAAGATTTACAATAGTAGGTAAGCAATAAGTATTTACCCAATGCTGTCACTTTTGTCTAGCAACGAACAACACAACAAGGAGATATTAAAATGCTTTTACCACTATACCAGAAAATACTTAATCTAGAACAGAAAAACTTTTGCATTTATGTAAGAATGCAAATATATATGCTAGTAGCTGCACTTGAAAGTTAAATAATAAGATGATATAAAAATATATCTATATAAAATCACGCATATATTATGTGCACAAGTGCAAGCATGTGTGTTTTCAACAAGGCTTTGTTTTCATGTTGAATGGTTAACCACCTGATTGATGACTTCACCCTTGTCCATCTATCCAGTGAACAAAGTAATTCACTTTCTGATTAGCACTTCAGCTTTATATTTGTTAGCTTTGTTAGTTACTACACCAACTTGAGGAGAGAATAAGTATACATATTACATATGTACTTGGGCACTAAGATGTGACAAGCCCCACCTGATTTGCATACATCTATGTACCTATATGCATACATGTATAAATGCGTATGTATTTATATACATATAATTAAACATGTGAATGTTCGGTAAATAGAAAGAAGCCTCTGACATGTTGAACAAACCATATGCACACACCAAGATTCAAACTTCAACTTCTAACAAGTCAGAAGACAAATGAAGCTCAACAGTGTCTAACATTTAGAATAAGACAACAATATCATATGTTATTATTTTTGTTATGTCTTATTTATCAGTTTAGTATATTTTATGCTCACCATATATCGCCCGAGGCATATCAAAATGTATTAAAATCTGATACTACAAATGAAGCAGATAAACCAAATAATGATTGTTTGTACTAAAACAATTGCATAATAAATTGCAGAGATAGCTGGACAGTCGCTTTTATTATAGGCTAAGTACATGACCATGATTGCCCAATCTATTTAATAACCGAGATTTGTTACACCAATTTCTGTCCATGTATGTGCATGAGCACTTAACCATCTGATGGTGAAGATAAACTGAGTATTCTTTTTACCATATATTTAACAAAAATTAGTAAGGAAGAAGAAAAATGGCGTGTATCAACTAACTCTTTTAAAGCAACATAACACAACAATCCCTTCCAACGGTAAAAAGATCAACTTATGAAATATAAGTTAAAGCATTGCAGCAATGTTAATATTTTGCCCAAGGAAAAATAATAAGTATTCAAACCATAATCTTTTCCCTTAAATCTTGGGCCAATGGATGATCATAATTTAGCATAGCAACATTTGCACCATTAATGCACATGCATTTCAGAGTGGCATAAAAACTTTATATGTTGAGCAAACTCATACAAAAGCAGAATGAGTAAATGGAATGAAAATCTAGCAATCTCTAAAGAAGAAGGAAAAAATCTGATCCTTAGCTGTTGGAAAATATTTTTTGATCTTACAAAAAATCCCTTTCTAGATTTGCTAGAAATATGTTATAGAAATTTAAATATACACAATAAAGTAAAACCAAAAGATAAAATGGATCAAACCAGGACCGGCGTGTTAGACACTGCATCAAACCAGGACCGAGGCGTGTTAGACACTGCCCTAAGGATCATATTTTCGCTCATTTGTGCAGGTTGTTGGCGATCTGTCCCCAAAGTATAATGACCCGGCTTGATCCGATCCTCCTACTACGAACATGATCGTGTGGAGGTGCAAACCCAACGATTACCTTCAAATGCCCAAAAGATCAATAAAATATATAAAAACAAAATGAGATAAAATAAATCTAGATTGATTCTTATCTTAATCTGAATCAAGCCTATTTATAGGCTCGGCCCATAAAAGCTCCAACGGCTTGGCCCATAATGGCCTTANTCAGGGTAGAACCTGTAAGACAGTCCGCACGCAGAGGATAATGTTGGGGTTGTCCTCTATGGAGGACCCTCCAATAACCAAGTCAGTGGAAATTCACAACAAGCAAATGTAAGGAGAAGACTCTCACAGAGGAGTTCCCCTTTTGGCGGGTGTTCTCTATCGAGAGCTCCGAGCTCAGGGGGAGCTTCAATGGGGTGTCCTAGAACTGTGTATGAAAAATGAGCGTAGAAAATAGACATACCTGAGAGGCTTGAGGGTGGTGATATTTATAGGCGATCACCTGATGCCTTGGACATGCTCTAGATGAGGTCCAAAAACTGTTAGGATTCGAATCGGGTTTGTTGTGAGACTGGTGGGATCTGTATCTTGTTAGTTAAAGGATCAACAGTCGAGAGGGCTATCCGGCGCTTTGAGATTCAGCGATCGTATAGGCTCTAGGCCGCTTCCGATAGCATAGGTATGATTGCCTATGTGGATCCTTGTTTGGTTTTCATGGTTCCGCAGAGATATGGATATCACTCGGGCAGGCTGAGTTATGGATAGCTCGGCTAGCGAGGCATAGAGATCGCTCGGGCTGGGGCCGAGAGATAAGGATAGCTTGGCTAGCGAGGCATAGAGATCGCTCGGGCTGGGGCTGAGAGATAAGGATAGCTTGGCTAGCGAGGCATAGAGATCGCTCGGACTGGGGCCAAGAGATAAGGATAGCTCAGCTAGCGAGGCATACAGATCGCTCGGACTAGGGCCGAGAGTTAAGGATAGCTTGGCTTACCGAGGAATGGCTCGGCCAGGGTGGCCGCGGTATGAAGATAGCTCAGATTGTTGGGGTGACCCGACTTTGCCAAAGGGGTGGAAGTCCCGATTTCTCATTGCCGAAGGAAACATCGGCTCAGATTTTTTGAAAGGATGGGCTAGTTATGTAAACGATTCGGAGGCGCGCATGGAGTTGAGCGAGCGGGAAAAAAGGGATCTGGCTATTCTTCACAGTGGTCCGGAGGTTTCTGTCAGCACCTTATTGGCAGAGGATGCCCTTTTTGCTGCCGGACTTAGCTCTATTGACTCTCAGGGTGAGTCTTTGCTTAATATGTTTATGTGATCTTGCCATTGTTTAGCTGAACGTCTGTTATGTTTTTAGCCGAGAGGTCTATGTTTGCGGGTTGAATAATGAAGGAGCTGGGCAAGCGCCACAAGAGCTCTGGCTCGGGGGACAAGCATAAGTCCGATAAGAGAGCTCGTCCTTCCGGGTCTCACTCAAGGGAGCCCAGGAAAGACGATGCTGGTTATCGCTCCTCTGCTTCGGAGAAGGAGGAAGCGGGGACGCTAGCTGTGATTGACAAGCCCTGCCTGCCGGAGGGAGGTGAGATAGCAGAGGAAGTCGTTGGAGGAATTTCAGAGAGAGTCATCGAGGTCCCCCCTCTCCAGGTAGTGGCCGTATCAGATGATGCCAAGGAGATGTCCCCAGCACGTCCGGCTATCCCTCCGCAGAGGTCCTTCAGCCACCGGTGGTGGAGAGTCCACTGTGTGTGGAAGAGACCCCTGCTCAGGCAGAGGGGTCAGGAGAGGCAGTGGCGGATGCCGAATATCAAGTGGAGCCGCTCGTTGAAAGGCCGGCGGAGATCGTGGTTCCTCCTGCTGAGGATCCCTCTCCCATAGTTGCCGGGGATGCTGCGGAGGAGGTTGACGCTCCAGTAGAGGAAGAAGAAGAAGAACCGATGAATGAAGGGGACGTTCGGGTCGAGGGTCCTTCGGTCGGAACCAAAGCATTCAGGACCCGCATGTTAGAGTCTGGCAGAGGACGCTGAGCGGATGGTTTCCAGGGCCGGAGTTCCTCAGGCTAGTTCTTCGGCAATGAGCTCTTTTATCCACGGCCCAAAGGTGGATGACATGCTCACTGCCTTGATGAAATCCGTTTTGCGCGGGGGGAAGTTCCTCGACGGGTGAGCCCATCGCCGAGGATATCATTGATGCTGCTTTCGGTCGGTTTGGAGCACGGAAGGATGTTTTTCTTATGCTTGAAATCAATAACGCCACCCTTATGACGATGGCTTCGAATTACGCCTCTCGGGTAAGTTGCTGTACCGAGGTTGTAGTTCTTGATCAGTTGGTCGGGTCATGATTTCTTACTGGTGTTTTTCTCACAGAGTGCTTTGGTCACAAGGGTGCTAACTTGGCGCTTGAACTTGGCCACTGGGGCCTGCGCTCAGGCCAAGAAGGAAGCGGCCGCCCTTCAGGCGAGGGTGGATTCAATCAGCCAACTTTCCAGGGCCTTGGCGTCTGCAAAGGCTGATCTTGAGAAGATGAGCGAGTCTTTTCGACTTGCATCTGAAAGGGCCTCTCGATTAGAGGTTCAAGTCAAAGAGCTCCAGGGTTTCCGCGAGCAATCGGATAGAGCCTGCCTGGAGTTGTCTTAGATCAAGGCTAAATATAACGACAAAATCAATGCTATGGAGCAGCATTTCAATAAGAGGTGGGGCCAGCTGAGGGCCAATCATGTGAGGAGAAGAATAGTTGGGGTAAGAAACTGGAGGAGGAGGAGCGTAGATGCTGGCGGCAGCGGGATCAACTCGCCGATATAGAGAATAAGCTGGAGTGGCAGAGTGAGCAGATTGCTCGGCTCACCGACGATCTTGATCAGTCTCAGCAGGAAATTGGGGACAAGCAACTCGGATTAATGACCTCAAGGAGGGTCTGCAACAAAATAAATCGGCCAAGCTGAAGGCCTTGGAGAAGGTTCAGGGGTTAAGCGATAAAATGGCTCGGCGGGAGGAAGAGGTATAGTGTCTTTCTATTTATTTGCTTTTGGTGCTTTTCTTTTGCTTATGGGTCAAAATGCCTTGATGTTTTGCAGATGGAGAGGATTAGGCTCGAGGTGCAGGAGTAGTTAAAAGCTTTAAGGGCGGATTTATCCGTGAGTCACCGAATAAACCTCGAACTCCAAAATCAGCTTACTTCGGCTGTGGAAGAGTACAAAAATTCTGCGCAATTCTTCGAAGAACATAGAGGGGCTTGTGCCGATGCATTTCGGATCGGAGAGGAGGAGACTCGAGCAAGGATCTCTCGGGCGTGTCACGAATGGGACTTGTCTTTTTTTGGACACTGAACATTTCGATGCTTGCACCCCGGGGGCCGAAGAAGAGGAATATGGGGACATCTCAGACATCGACCTTTAGGCTATTCTGGGCCCTAATGAGGCTGTGGCTCTGAAGAGCGCCCTCAGCTATCTACCGAGGAATCATTTTCGAAGTGGGCGAAGCAAGCCAAGCTCTCCCAGATGTTACCGAGGAGGTTCCTGGGACCGACCCAAACCCCGAGCCTTAAGGGATGCATATGTATTTTTCTGCTTTCATACCCGTATCTTGGCCAAAACTTTAATGAATTGATCTTTCGTTCCCATCTGTTCGGCCTTATTGTTTTAAATTATGTACCGCCTGAACGGCTGTTTCGCGTTAGAAGATGATAGCGAGTGGATTTCATGTATAACTCTCGCCTTTGGGTTGGTTTGCTTCTTTCGAAACGAATGTTTGGCTTATTCAAAGTTGAACCGATTTGCTTTGTCAAAGCCGAGATCAGGCAGCTGGTTCAGCGCGCCGAAGCATAGAATAGTTCAGCTAGATCCCTGGTAATTGTCTCAGTCGAGGCCGAGGTTGGACAGGTGGTTCTATCAATCCAAAGCAAGAGATCGGCTCGTTTAACCAAGGTATGAAGATGGTTCGGCATGATATGACTGAAAACTGCGTGAGTAGTTCGGCCGAAATTTGGCAGGCGGTCCGGTCTATGAGAAATCATTTCGTTTTTGGGTCATCCGCCGAATGACGCTTTATTTTTTGCATAGGGAATTCATCCCGTTGGCCTTTTCCAACGCGGGTCTTTTTAACGTACGAGATAAGCACTCGATCGCCATTGGAGGGTATCGTTTTTATAAGGTGATTTCGCAGACCTGACCATATCTCAAGGACTGGCAGGTGATTTCTTACATTTAAGACTCTTGATTCAAGATCAGAGGAAAATCTTTTGCCGTGCATCATGGCCTGGGAAATGCGTTTGGCGCGCATTGAAAAGCACTCTTTTCATCCTGAGATGCCACGCGGCGGTGTGGCCAAAGTGTATTGAATCCCGGGGCTTTCTGCTTTAATAGCTGCTCCCGGTCCGTTTGCCTATAAAATGGAAGGAGCGGGCCGTGTTAGGCTATCTCCCAAGACTTTCTTTTCTGTAAGTTGTAAGAGTTTCCATGGCGTCTGTTTCATTGAAGTTGAGAGCGGAGAGTCCGATCCTTCTCTTTGAAGGTTGGTTCATCCCAGATAGCTGGGGTGATGGAGAAGCTGCTGAAGAGCAGGTAGTCCTCAAGGGAGGAGTTCTCGGAGGTTATATGGAGAGCGCACGGGAGGCCCGCAGTGGTCATATGGGGAGCGCACGTATACGCTTCCTGTGTATCCTTTGTCACTTGCCATGGGGATTACGGGAAATGCAAGGCATATGCATCCCCCATGGTTTATATGAACTTTGCCTCCTCGCTCAGTTTGAATTCCTCTGAACTGAGGAATCTCTTTCATGTGAAAAAGGGGAGGAGGGATGTGTCGGTCTGCCAGTTCTCTGTCGTTTACGATCGGGCAGTGGCTAGCAGACCAGCATCCCACTTGGGGGGATGCTTCATTGACATAAGCATCCACAGGTCCTTGACCTGGTTATGATCCCTTCACATGTTCATCCAAGGGATTCGTGGATGGCTTACTTTGTTCTTTGGAACTAACCAGTGGCTCAATGGAGCTTGTCTAGTTTCTCTGATTTCTGGGGTTGGATGTAATGACATCGTCATCGACCGAAGCTGCTCAGCCGAGCTTCCATTTTATTTGTATTTCTGTGCTTTGACATACTTGTAATGCGCCTCAAGAGGTTGTAATCTTTTCATCAATAAAGAAAGTTTTTACTCTTTCTTCCTGTGACATCTGTTTCTTTTTCTGATGCGTTTGTGTTGAGAGTTGTCGCTCTCGTTTTATGCTTTTCATTTGTAGCATAATCTTTAAGTTCAACAGTGTTTCTGTCACTTTATTTTTGTGAACATGTCACTCGGTCCTCTGTGGAGGATGTGTTTATCTCTGTTTTGGGCTGGAGAAAGGCCTGGGCGGCCGTGTGAGTCCATGTAGTATGCATGGCCCTATTTGAGGGATGAAGTGTGTATTTCTTTGAAAAGAAATAACTTGTGTAATCCTACCGATAAGTGAAGAAAAGTTACTAACCTCTGCCGAAGCATAACAGGACGTCTCAGTCGCGTCAGAGTGTTTGAGAAATTACTTGGATAGGCCGAGGCTTTATATAATACGTCACTCGGTGTTGCCAAGCCTTCAGAGAATATAATACTCGATGTTGTCGAGCCTTCAGAGAATATATCACTCGATGTTGCCGAGCCTTCAAATAATATATCACTCGGTGTTGCCGAGCCTTCAAATAATAATATCACTCGGTGTTGCCAAGCCTTCAAATAATAATATATCACTCGGTGTTGCCGAAGCCTTCAGAGAATATATCACTCGGTGTTGCCGAGCCTTCAAATAATAATATCACTTGGTGTTGCCGAGCCTTCAAATAATATACTTGGCGCTGCCAAGGTACGGAGATCACTCGGCCCAGCCAAGGATTATAAAGATTATATTTTACTTGGCGCTACCAAGGTACGAAGATCGCTCGGCCCAGCTGAGGATTATAAAGATTATATTTTACTTGGCGCTGCCAAGGTACGGGATCGCTCAGCCCAGCCGAGGATTATAAAGATTATATTTTACTTGGCGCTGCCAAGGTACGAAGATCGCTCGCCCAGCCGAGGATTATAAAGATTATATTTTACTTGGCGCTGCCAAGGTACGAAGATCGCTCGGCCCAGCCGAGGATTATAAAGATTATATTTTACTTGGCGCTGCCAAGGTACGAAGATCGCTCGGCCCAGCCGAGGATGGTTACGGAGATATTATAAAGATTATATTTTACTTGGCGCTGTTAAGGTACGGAGATCGCTCGGCCCAGCCGAGGATTTATAAACATGCTTCTTATTGTAGCTATCAAAGAAAGTAATAAAGACAGAAGCTTTGCAAATCTTCAAAATTTAATTCAGTAGAATGAGTAAGCTTGGGGGGGGTGTGTTCTTACTGATGATAGACGCGGATTGTCGAGTTCCTTGTCCAAGGAATAGGTTTCCTATTTTGATCTTGGAGCTTATAGGTGCCAGGTCTGATTACTTCTGCAATTTGATAAGGGCCCTCCCAATTAGGGGGCAGCTCCCTTGCTCCAGCGGTTTTGAGACGGATACCTTTCCGAAGTATCAGATCACCGGGGAGTAAAAACTTCTGTTCGACTCTAGCGAGTGATAACGAGCTATTCTTTGTTGGTAGGCGGCCATCCGGATTTGGTCGTGACTTCTCGGATAAACTTGGCTGTGATGAGCTTGTCTACCTCCTCTTCAATGGCTTTTCGGCGCTCGGGGGCGAAGCTTCTCTTCTTTTGTTGACCGGCCAAAATGTTTCGTCTACGTTGAGGCGATGAACCAGGACACCTTGGCTATTGCGGGCATGCATGATGCATACCAGGCGAAGATGTTAGCACTCCTCTAAGAAACTCAATTAGTCCTTGCCGAAGCTTTTCTCCTAGCTGCGATCCGACCTTAATAGTTCAGTCGGGCCGAGCCTCGTCAAATAGTACCCCTCCAGTTCTTCGGCCGGCTCTCCCAGTTGCTCAGTGAGATCTTCCCGAGCATCCAACCCGTCTACTTTAGGCTTTCTGAACTGGAGGTCGTTAACAAAGTAATGCCGAGCTATAATCTGACTTTCTCGAACCACCCCTACCCCCCATTCAGTGGGGAGTCTCATGGCGAGATGGGGAACAAAATTGTGGCTTTGAGAGAGATTAGCCCTGGTCCGCCGAGGATGGCGTTGTAGGGGGATCTGAGCTTGGTTACGAGGAAATCCATGAACACGTAGCCACGCGGGGCCAGGTGCCGGCTCGGACTGACAGAGTGATAGCTCCTTCAAGGGTGATGAAATCACCTGTGAAGCCCACTATGGCGGACTCCATCGGTCGGAGGCTTTCTACCCGAAATATTAACCTCCCCAAGATCTTCATCAGAGAAGTGAGTTCATCAACTCGGGCTTTCTTCGAGGCTCTCCTCCTCGCCTGGCCAAGAAGATGGGGATCCGGCCGCGTTATCACATTGATATTGCCAATAACGGGAGGATTTGGTGGTGAGTTGACGAGGTTCAGGTTGGCGATTCTCTTCATTATTTGGTTCAGGAGGGCCCCTAAACTGATTTAATCTGCCTCGGATTAGCTATTCGATCTCATTCTTGAGCTGCCAACAGTCCTCGGTGTCGTGCCTGTAGTCTCGGTGGAAGCGGCAGTACTTGGTTGGGTCTCTCCGGGCTCCGTTGCCTCGGAGAGGAGGGGCCGAGGAAGTTGACGCTCAATCTCCATCAGGATCTGGGCTCTTGGCGCGGTGAGGGAAGTATAGCGGTCGAATCTTTGGGCCGAACTCCGAGTTCGGTCTCGAGGTGGCGGCAAAGGAGCTCTGTGGTGGCGAAGCGGGCTAGCGCGGTGGTGGGCTCGCTGCCTGTCCGAGCCTTTCGCCTCTTTCTTCTTCATCTGTTCGGCCCGGGCTGACCTCCTTGATTCTTCTACCCTGGCATACTTGTCCGCCAGGGACATAATGTCCGACAGGCTCTTCGGATAGTTAACCTCTAGAGCTAGGTAGAAGTCTCCCTCCTTGGACACTCCTCCGGCCAAGGCGGACATGGCCACCTCGTGATTGAGGTGGTCAACTTCTAGGAGGGCCGTGTTAAAGCGGCCGAGATAACTCTTCAACGATTCCCCCTCTCTCTGCTTAACCTTGGAGAGGGAATCAGATCTCCGCGGTGACGGCGGCTACTACGAACTGGCTGATGAAGAGGCGACTCAGCTCGTCAAATAAATCAACGAAACCTGGTTTTAAGCTGTTGAACCAGGTTTGAGCAGATCCCCTTAGAGTGGAGGGGAAGCACAACAAAGGACTGCATCCGACACTCCATGGAACATCATGATGGACCTGAAGCTGCTCAGATGATCATCGGGATTAGTGGATCCGTGGTACGGCTCAATGGCGGGGAGCTTAATATGAGGGGGAATCACTTCCCTCATGATCCCCTTGGAGAAGGGGATGCCTGCTCCACCCTCGGCTGGGATGGAGGAGCTTGTTTGGCGGCGTCTAACTCCCGATGCATTCTTGTCGTATCTCTTGCATCTATTGTCTGATCCCTTCATCCAGAGTGGTATGAGGGATCGGGCGAGGCAGCGGTGTCGAATTTTGGGAAGACACCGGGAGGGGGAGTGGACTCGCCTAGATCTGAGCGGGCTTTTCCCTCTAGCTCGTTGCAGCGCCGGCTTCGCCTTTGCAGGCTGGCGACCACGATCTGCCGCTCCAGTCGGATCGGAAGAAGAGATCACAGGCGGGGCAGGGGCAGCGGCCTCTTCGTGAGGCTAAGAAGCAGGAGCAGCAGGGCTAGGGATCGCCTGGAATCCCTGGACCAACTGGGTCAATGCTTGGATCTGCTGAACCAGAGTAGCGAACTGGTCTAGGGTTACCGCCGTCGCTGGTGGTGAAGGAGTTTTAGCTGGTGGTGGTAGCGGTGGTGCCGCCTCGCTAATCGGATCAAGCCTTTGAGAAGCAGCCTGATCTTGAGCCTCAAAGGTGGCTCTCCTCCGATTGGCCATTAGAGGATGTTTCCTCTGGTTCTCGAGTCTCGTCTCCTAGATTACAAGCTTATGGGACTTGAGGGCCCTTCCTCTAGCGCCAATCTATTGCTGTGGAAATCCGTTCTCTGACTTGGGTGCGCTCCTGGCTCCTATCCGGACGCCGATCTCGCCGCCTTGGGGTAGAACCTGCAAGACAGTCCCGCGCAGAGGATGATGTGGGGTTGTCCTCTGCGGAGGACCCTCCGATGCCCAAGTCAGTGGAGATTCACAACAAGTAAATGTGAGGAGAAGACTCTCACAGAGGAGTTCCTCTTTTGGCGGGTGTTCTCTATCGAGAGCTCCAAGCTCAGGGGGAGCTTCAATGGGGTGTCCCAGAATTGTGTATGAAAAATGAGCATAGAAAATAGACATACCTGAGAGGCTTGAGGGTGTTGATATTTATAGGCGATCACCTGATGCCTTGGACATGCTCTGGATGAGGTCCGAAAACTGTTAGGATTCGAATCGGGTTTGTTGTGAGACTGGTGGGATCCGTATCTTGTCAGTTAAAGGATCGACGGTCGAGAGGGCTATCCGGCGCTTTGAGATTCAGCGATCGTATAAGCTCTAGGTCGCTTCCGGTAGCACAGGTATGATTGCCTATGTGGATTCTTGTTTGGTTTTCATGGTTCGCAGAGGTATGGATATCACTCGGGCAGGCCGAGTTATGGATAGCTCGGCTAGCGAGGCATAGAGATCGCTTGGGCTGGGGCGAGAGATAAGGATAGCTCGGCTAGCGAGGCATAGAGATCGCTCGCTCGGATAGCTCGCTCGAAGCATAGAGATCGCTCGGACTGGGGCCGAGAGATAAGGATAGCTCGGCTTACCGAGGAATGGCTCGGCCAGGCGGCCACGGTATGAAGATAGCTCAGGTTGTTGGGGTGACCCGACTTTGCCAAAGGTGATTTAGCTTCATCGCTTGGATGTCATGCAGCTGGCTAGCAGGTGTTCCAATGGTGTCAGACCCAATTATCAATGCGGGCAATCAATAATGCAATGACGATTTTATCCTTCATCACAATAAATAATCAATTACCTTCAAAATGATTGCGGGATCTCTTGCAATGTTCGGCTACTTGCTATCTCATTGATCGTCCCATCCACTGCCATGTTGCATGATTGGCAGTGTCTCCCTGCCACTGGGGTCCATAGATCTTACCGTCAAAATAAGTTTCACTCAACTCAGTCACCATAGCCACCACTTGAACAAAGCCAGCGACTTAGACACTCAACTGGCCAGCAATATAATTAAGGAGTAGATCACTGCTCTTGAAATCAGGCAACCCAAATTGAGAGAATTTCGATGGCGGCAAAGTCCAGTTCTCCATCCACCCGCACTCTTCCCTCCATCCCTCCTCTCATCCACCTACTTCCCTTCCTCCTCTTCTCCACCTCTCTCCTTCCCGGATCCACGTCCCAAAGTACATCCCAGGAAGACGAGAAACGAACTCTCCTAAAGATAAAGGCCAATTGGGGAAACCCTCCCGCTCTCAGCTCTTGGAATAACTCCACCGCTGCCGCCGATCATTGCAGATGGACGGGAATCTCCTGCGCCGCTGGCTTCGTCACCAGGATATCCCTTATCGATCAAGGACTCATGGAACGGATTCCTCCGGCCATTTGTGACCTCAGAAGCCTCACTTATCTCGATCTCTCTAACAACAGTCTCCCCGGCCCCTTCCCCACTTCTCTATACAAATGCTCCAATCTCGAGCACTTGGACCTCTCTCAGAACTTCTTCGTCGGCGAACTCCCCGCCGAGATCGACCGACTGTCGTCCCGTCTCACCTATCTTAGCCTCGCTGGAAATAATTTCAGTGGCGATATTCCCGCCTCTATTGCCCGGTTTCCGGCCATCCAGTCACTATGCCTCGACAACAATCTCTTCAACGGCTCGGTTCCAGCAGAGCTTGGCAGCCTCTCTACTCTGGAGACCCTCACCCTCGCTTATAATCTCTTCGCCCCGACGAGAATTCCTTCAGAATTCGGTAATTTGGCGAAATTAAGCTACCTCTTTATGGCGGGAATGAACCTTTTTGGAGAAATCCCGGAGTCCTTGGGGAAATTGACGGAGCTCGAGCACCTCGACTTGGCGATCAATTCTCTGAATGGAACCATTCCGGGCTGGATCTGGAAACTGGAGAAGCTAAAGTATCTGTATCTATTTGAAAATTATTTCTCCGGCGAGATCAATGGCACGATCGGAGCCCTGGGCTTGGTCGAGCTTGACGTCTCCATGAACCAGCTGGTTGGATCGATACCAAAGGATTTTGGAAAGCTCAAGAATCTCTCTGTTCTGTTGTTGGACGACAATGGTGTTGCGGAAATCAAACTCAAAAACAAATCAAAGCAATAAACAAACAAAGAAATTTACGTGGTTCGATCATGGTGATCTACATCCACGGGCAAGGCAAACAAAATTCCATTATCAAAAAGGAGGAGGTCTCCAAACCCTTTACAAAACCTTACAGAAGTTTTCACACGTATATCTATATATATACGCCCCAAAAAAATACTTCCATAAAATAAACCCTAGCGGACCGTTTGGTCCGGGCCCAACAAGAATATCGGGTCGGGTCAAAAAACCGGGCCCGATATATAAAATTCAAGACATATTTAACAAATCTCCACCTTGGCTTGAATTTAACAAACTAGAAGTTGAACATATTCTCCCAGCATCCCTAAGCCTACGTGAGCTAACTCGGTGTAGGAAACAAGGGATGCAACGAAAAAACATATCCACTTCAGAAAAACAAAAATAGAACTTTCATTCACCTCGCCACCAAGCCCCAGAAGGAGCAAACCTCAAACAAGCATGCCAATCAAGTCCAAGCAATGCTTAAACTTGTTGGCGGGAACTATCTTGGTCAGCATATCAGCAGGATTGTCAGCAGTATCAACTTTCTTTACTGTAATATTTCTCTCAGTAAATGCCTCTCGAATAAAATGATACTTGATATCAATGTGCTTAGTCCTCTCATGATATGCTTGATTTTTAATCAAGCAAATAGCACTCTGATTGTCACAAAAGACAACTGAATTGTCTTCCTGCTTGAGCCCAAGTTCTTGAACAAGATTTCGTAACCAAATAGCTTCTTTTACTGCTTCTGCTGCTGCCATATACTCTGCCTCTGTTGTAGACAAAGCAACTGTTGACTGTAAAGTTGATCTCCAACTTATAGCCGAGCCAGATAATGTGAAAAGATAGCCAGTCAAAGATCTTCTCTTATCAATATCCCCAGCATAATCAGAATCCACAAATCCCACAACAGAAGTACAGTTAGAACTATTTCTATCAAACATTAGGCCCAATTTTGTGGAGCCTCTAAGATACCTAAGTATCCATTTCACTGCCTGCCAATGGACCTTTCCAGGATGTGCCATATATCTGCTCACCACACTAACTGCCTGCGCAATGTCGGGACGAGTGCATACCATAGCGTACATCAAGCTACCAACTGCACTGGAGTATGGGACAGAAGACATTGCAGCCTCCTCGACCTCTGACTGAGGTGAATGTATAGCTGAGAGTCTAAAATGTGATGCTAAAGGTGTACTGACAGGCTTAGAGTTTTGCATCCCAAACTTCTCAAGTACCTTCTCAATATATCTCCTCTGTGAGAGATATAACTTACCTGCTTTTCTGTCTCTCTGAATCTCCATTCCTAAGATCTTCTTGGCAGGACCCAGATCTTTCATTTCAAACTCCTTACTGAGACATTTCTTCAAGATCAACACATCTGTCATGTTCTTTGCAGCAATGAGCATGTCATCCACGTATAAAAGGAGATAGACAAAGGATTATCTGACACCTTCCTGAAGTACACGCAACTATCATAGCTGCTCCTATGATAACCGCTCCGTATCATAAAACTGTCGAATCTTTTATACCACTGTCTTGGAGACTGCTTCAAACCATACAACGATTTCTTCAATCGACATACATGATCTTCCTTGCCTTCTACATAATAGCCCTCAGGCTGGGCCATATAAATAGTCTCCTCAAGCTCACCATGCAAAAAGGCTGTCTTCACATCGAGTTGCTCAAGCTCTAAGTCAAATTGAGCAACTATAGCCAGCAACACACGAATAGAAGTGTGTTTCACAACAGGAGAGAACACTTCATCATAATCAATTCCCTCCCTCTGATTGTAACCTTTAGCTACAAGTCTTGCCTTGCATCTACTAATTTCAACGCCTGGAATACCTTCCTTTTTCTTAAAGACCCATTTACACCCAATGGCTCTTTTTCCTTTAGGCAATGGCACCAAGTCCCAAGTCTGGTTCTTGTGAAGTGATTCCAGTTCTTCAGCCATAGCAACAGTCCACTTTTCTGATTCCGAACAAGTAACAGCTTCAGTATAGGTAGATGGTTCCTGAATACCCATATCTTCTGCTGTCGTAAGGGCATAAGCCACCAGATCAGAAAACCCATATTTTTGAGGGGGTCGAATCTCCCTCCTTTCTCTGCCAGTAGCAATAGAGTATGGCTGCTCCACCTCATCTGAGCTTCCTCATCTGAACTAGAATCAATAGTAACAATTTGCTCGCTCAAATCATTTTGAGAGCCTTTTTTCGAAGCTCGACCTGAACCTCCACCTCATTTGTATCACTCTCATGTTTTCCTGCAGACTCATCAACAACATTCCTTTGATCTAGCATAAACTTTTCATTAAAAGTAACATCCCTACTAATAATGAATTTAGGTGAATTAGGTTCTATGCACCACAGACGATAACCCTTCACGCCATCAGCATAACCAACAAAGATACACTTCTTTGCTCTAGGTTCAAGTTTACCATCCTTAACATGATAGTAAGCAGGGCATCCAAAAACCTTTAGATTTGAATAATCACAAGGCTTACCTGACCACATCTCAAAAGGAGTCTTGCATTCAATTGCTGTTGAAGGAGAGCGATTAACCAGATAGCAAGACGTGTTAACTGCTTCAGCCCAAAAAGCCTTTTCCATGCCAGCATTAGAGAGCATGCATCTTGCCCTCTCCAATAAGTTCTGTTCATCCTTTCTGCCACTCCATTTTGCTGTGGAGTGTACCTGACTGTACGGTGTCTAACGATACCTGCATCTGCACAGAATTCATTAAAATCACCACCACAGAACTCAAGACCGTTATCGGTCCTCAGACGTTTGATCTTCTTCCCTGTCTGATTCTCAACAAGGGCTTTCCACTTCTTGAAGGTTTCAAACACTTCACTTTTTCTTTTCAGAAAATAAACCCAAACTTTTCTGGAATAATCGTCAATAAATGTCACAAAGTAAAGAGCACCACCCTTAGATGGAACCTGTGCCGGTCCCCATAAATCAGAATGTATGTAGTCGAGTGTACCCTTCGTTGAATGTGTGCCTGTACTAAAACTGACCTTGCACTGCTTGCCAAGAACACAGTGCTCACAGAAATCTAGTGAGGTTGTCTGCTCACCACATAGTAAACCACGTTTACTCAAAACTGTCATGCCACGCTCACTCATATGGCCCAAACGCATATGCCACAATTTTGTTCTATCATCAGCAGAAACAGAATTTGCTGTGCCAATCGAAGAACCCATAACTGTGCTACCCTGTAGATACAAGTGATTCACCTTGTTTCCTCTCATCACAACTAGATTGCCTTTGGTGACTTTTAGAGCTCCACCTCCACCTGAGTACATACACCCAATGGAATCCAAACAGCTCAAAGAAATAAGGTTTCTCTTTAAGTCTGGTATGTGCCTAACTTCAGTCAAGGTTCTCACAACTTTGTCATGGCACTTAATCTGAACAGTACCAATTCCCACAATTTTGCATACTGCATCATTTCCCATAAAACTGATTCACCATTCAATGGTTCGTATGTGGTGAACCATTCCCTATTTGGGCACATGTGATATGATGCTCCTGTATCCATTATCCAAACATCGTTTGAAAACTAACAACAGAGCATGTCGTAAGAACTCTGTCTGACACACTAGACTCATCTTTCTCAGCAACATTCGCCGCATCTTGACGTTGACTACGTTGCTTATCCTTTCTCTTGAGCACAGGACAATCTGACTTGTAATGTCCTTTCTTGTGACAATAGTAGCACTCAACGTTCGTCGTATCTCCAGGTGGCCTAGATTTTGAACGACCAACAGATTTCTTTCTAAAAGCTTTATCCTTCTTCTTGGCCCTACCTCTCACGAATAAACCATCTGCCCTGTCTCCACTAGTATTTCCATTCAATTTTGTTCTCAATTCTGCAGAATTCAAGGATGCTTTAACATCCTCTAGAGTTATGGATTCACGTCCATAAAGCATTGAGTTCACAAAATTTTCGTATGAGGCAGGCAATGAGCATAACACAATCAAAGCTTGATCTTCATCCTCGAGTTTAATATCTAGATTTTTCATATCCATAACAATCTTATTAAACTCATTCAAGTGTTCCTTAATAGGCGTACCTTCTCGCATCTTTAGGGTATAAAGACGCTGCTTCAAATAAAGTCTCGATGTTAAAGATTTCTTCATGTAGAGACTTTCCAGTTTCTTCCAAAGACCGGCCGCTGTTTCCTCATCTGCGACTTCTCGCAAAACATTGTCTTCTAGAGACAACTGGATCGCACTATGCGCCTTCTCATCCATCTCTTCAATCTCAGCCGTGGTCATGTCATCTGTATAATTATTATCCAGTGCCCTAACAGAACCCTCTCGCTTCAATAAAGCCTTCATCTTTATTCTCCATAATCCGAAGTTGTTCTGTCCATCAAATGGTGCAATCTGAAACTTCAAAGATGACATCCCAAGAATTCAAGAAAGAAACGATCTTTCTGTTTGGATTGAAGAAGAAGAAGAGATCCTGGGAACAGCTTCACGAACGGAACAGAGGAGGTAGTTCACGCTCCGCTGGTGCAGAATTTCCAGCCGATGTGACTTCAGCTGTCGTGGCCTGATCGCCGAAGCCACCTATCGAAGAGTTGGTTCTTATCCGAAGCTCGCTTTTATGCGTATGTGCCGAGCGTTAGCCAGCAATTCGATACAATTTTCGTCGACGTCGTTCTCGTCATTGGGTGTTCGTTCTTAGGCTCAGGTGCACGCCATGGACGCCGGCCAACAGCAAAACACTTGTCTGGACCAGGAGCTCGACGCCTTCCAGCGCCGCATCGCCGCTCTGTTCCACGACCTTGCCGCCTCCGCCAATGGCGATGACCTGCTCTCCCTGGCCTGGGTCCAGAAGCTTCTGGATACCTTCCTCGTATGCCAGGAGGAGTTCCGGATTGTCCTCTTCAGCGCCGCCGTCTTCAGATGAAGAAGAAGCAGCCAGACGATTCCCTAAAGCGAAGCCGAGCAAAAGACGAATTGGCGGAAGATCTGCGATCGATACCTTACCTCACTTGACGAACTCCCCTTCGAGACGATGAGGCTCTCAAGCCGTCGGAAGAAAAAAAAAAAACAGAGGAGGCGGCGAATTAGGGTTAGGTTTTCCCTTTTTTTTTCAACAAATTGTTTCCGAACCAAATGCTCTGATACCAGTTTGTTGCGGAAATCAAACTCAAAAACAAATCAAAGCAATAAACAAACAAAGAAATTTACGTGGTTCGATCATGGTGATCTACATCCACGGGCAAGGCAAACAAAATTCCATTATAAAAAAAGGAGGAGGTCTCCAAACCCTTTACAAACCTTACAGAAGTTTTCACACGTATATCTATATATACGCCCCAAAAAAATACTTCCATAAAATAAATCCTAGCGGACCGGTTTGGTCTGGGCCCAACAAAAATATCGGGTCGGGTCAAAAAACCAGGCCCGATATATAAAATTCAAGACATATTTAATAAATGGCTTATCCGGCGAGATTCCAAGAGGCATCGGACTGCTCCCCACGCTGTCCCAACTCAGGCTTTCTTACAACAGGCTCACGGGGATTTTGCCACCAGAGTTTGGAAACACTCCAGGCTGTGGAATCTAGAAGTCCAGTGGAATGAAATCTCCGGTGAGTTGCTGCAGAATCTCTGCACCGGCAAGAATCTAACCGGGGTGAATGTGTCCGGGAACAACTTCACCGGTATGGTGTCAGCGTTTCTTGGGGACTGCTAGTCGCTGAATAGCATTGAACTCTACGCGACTTTCCTGCAAAAATTTGGGCGGCTCTTATACAAACTTTTATTTTATCAATTTTCAGAAATCTTAGAACATTATAGTTCTCGCTTTAAGATAATTAAAGATATACCTTCTTATTGCCGCGAAAATTTATTCTCCGATTCGGATGCGACCCAACTCTGAATCTTGCATCTGCAAGACAGTCCTCACGTAGAGAGTATCTGGGATGGCCCTCTGCGGAAGACCATCCGACGCCCAAGTCAGTAAAAATTCACAGCAAGCAGATGATGGAGGCTCTCGCAGAAGAATTCCTCAAGATGAATGGCCTCTAAAAACTCACTCTACTTGAGCTTTAATGAAGTTTTCAGTCAAAGTGTCAGTGAGAGCATACATGAGAGACTTTAGAACAAGGGTACTTGATCACCTAATTCCTTGATGCGTCATAGGGGGTCCGAAAACCGTTCAGATTCGAATCGAATTCAAATCGGATTCGAATCAAGTTTGTTACAGGGCCAGTGGGATCGATATCTAGTTAGTTAGAGAATCGACGGCTAGGAGAGCTGGTTGATGCCTTAGAATTTAGCGATCCTACGGGCCCTAGGCCACCTCTATAGGCCTTAGGCTACTTTCGGTATCATTTGCATAATTTTTCGCTTACACTATCATGAATTTGAACTCTCCGCGCTTGGCTCTGCAGAGATGCTTAAATGCCTCGGTCTTACCGATGCATAGGAATAACTCTCTGCTGAGGCATTAGAGTAGCTCGGTCGAGGCATTTGAATAGCTCGGTTTGCCGAGGTATTTGAATAGCTCGGTTCAGCTGCTGTTTTCCAGATGTGACAGCTGGTTGATCGGATATCGAGATTGATCTTGATCTTTTATCATGTGCATGAGCATCAATGATAATTTTACCCCTCATCACTTCTAATCTAGAAGTCCATTGATCTAATTTGAAGAAGATCATTATAGTAAAATTTAAAGAAAAAAGTGAATCTGAGTTTTTCTTTCTAACCTTCTATAAATCTTCCTTTGATGGATGGGAAGTAATACCAATTGTTGGGTTATAATTCTAGCTTTAGGATAATTAAAGATCTACCTTGGTCCATGGATCTAATTTGAAGAAGGTCATGGCAGTGAAAATTTGAAGATCATTACAGTGAAAATTTGAAGAAGAAAGTGAATCTAAGTTTCTTTCTCTAGACCTTCTATAAACCTTAATTTGATGGATGAAAAGTAATACCAATTATTGGGTGGAGAAAGGACCGGACTCTATTTTATAAATAATGAATAGATACCTTCCATCAAGATACACATTCTTTCATAAGATACACACATCTCTGTTCACAAAGAATTGTACCTCTTTATAGGAGCTATGCCTATGCATTTTTTCATAAGATACAAACACATCTGTTCACGAAGAGTTGTATCTCTTCATAAGAGTCATACCTTTTCATAACCAATAACATTTTTAGCATTCAAATAATTTATTAAATCATTTAATTACTTTAAATTAAACATATGAACCACATAATTCTTACATATTAATTTGACCACCGTCACCATCCACAATAACGTCCTTTCCGGCAATCTTCTGGATATGCTCCTGTGGAATCTAAGTTAATTGGAGATGAAAAATAATAGATTCTCCGGGAAGATCCCATCGTCAGCGACGAATCTGATAATGTTCGGGGCGAGAAACAATTTATTCTCTGGTGAGATTGGTGAGATTCCAGTGACACTAGCGAGCAACAATTTATTCTCCGATGAGATTGGTGAGATGAGAAACAATTTATTCTCCAATGAGATTGGTGAGATTCCAACGATACTAGCGAGGCTCTGCCAGCTCAGTACCTTTTGACGGGAATAAAATAGGTTTCCTAAATCTTAGGACGCATAACAAAAAACTGTAGCTATCTTCTTGTGATCGTTTCCTCGTATCATTCAAGCAATATTTATAATATTTTTCTATATTAGCAGTTTAATCTTTTTGTAATACTATTATATATTTTTTCTTAGCAAAAAAAACCAACAACCCCTCTATGATATTATTGTACATTTTTTTCTTAGTAAATTGCATAATTCTTATAATATTGTATCAAAAATTGATTAATATTTGTATAAATGTATAACATATTCAATGAAAATATGTTAATTTTTTTCTTCGAAAACTTCACACATACATAGATGGAATTACTTTTCTAGTGCAAATTATATTAGTCTTTAATAAATAAATGTTAAAATATTTTTTTCTGTAAGTAACTATAAAATTATATATGATAGGTTGTTGATTAATTTATATTATTTTAAGATTCACTAAGATGAGCTTGTGTAAGCAAAGCTTGATTATAATTTAGCTTGCTTACTAGTAGGATTAGTCACATACAATATAAATATTAAATAAGATGCAAGCTTCTTGATATAGATTTTTATTAACCTCTAGTAGGATACCATGTTGTAACGAAATCCATGTAAGCTGAGTGAGTCAATGTTGCTAAACAGGTTAATGCCCACTTAGTCCATATGGAATGGGCTTTAAGGAATTTGAGGTAGAAAGGAAATTTGTCATAAAATTTCATACCAATTAAGATACTTTATACCTATATAAAAAACACAAGTTTAACCTAATCTAGGAAATTCTCTCTTCATCTTTTGAGAAATCCTAAGACTTCAAATCATTCCTTTGAGTTTCCACTATCAAAAATCCTTTAATAACTTGAGTCTCGGAGGATCCCTACTAAGGTAAGCCCTAGCACCCTTCCTCCTTCGCTTCCTTTTTTCCTCTTCAGGCTTCATTGTTGGCTTCACTAATCTCTTCGTTTATGGTAGTGTCGATCATTTTATTTCACTAGTTCTTTCTTTTCTTGATCTCATCATCAGCTTTCTATTGTTATTCAAAAATGTCACTAAACCTATGCCACATAGATAGCATCATCTGTAGAAATGAAAGTCGAAACCATGCCACCAAAGGCCAACAAGAAAGCCCCTATCAGCAACAACCTAACTATTAAGACAGGATTTGAATCCAGATCACCAATCATGGTTAAGGCCAACTAATTTAAGGAATGCAACTATAGGTTTAGAACCCTACCACATTGGTCCACAACTCAGTTCTCCAACAAATACAGCTGGTGCAATTAGTAAGGAGGATTCCAAACTCTTTACACTTTTCTAAAACAAAAGAAGGTACATGTAGCCTAAGCTCAGCATTCATGGCATTCATATAGATGCATCACTTGTTGAACGAAGTGTTACAAGTCATTTTTCTTTTGAAAGACAATTTGGCACACACCTTTGATGGGACTCTAAAGAAAGGCTTGATCTTATCTAAAGTTCTTTCTTGAATCCTAGAAGCCTCATCAAGAGTAGATGAAAGGAAAGACAAAGTGCCATAGCTAAGAAAAAGAAAAGAAAAAAAAGGAATAAAATGTCATACTTAGAAAAAGGACTGAAAAAGAGAGATTATAAGAGTATGAAAGAAGTATGCTTTGAGAAATGATAAAGCAAGAGACTAGATATCTTCCTTTGTACTCTTTTAAAGACACATCGATGACTCATATTAATCAAAAAAATTAGTTATAAAAAATGAGATATAAGATTAAGTTTTTCTTTACACATGTTACGCCCTTATAAGTTCATGTGTAAAGAAAAACTTCAACAAAATTGTGCCTACCTCGATATCTAATGAGTGATGTCTATCACAATGCATTTAATTATGCAGCATCATCATTAAGTAGGTAGCAATAATAAATGAAAGATTTTGGCTCTTGAACTTTTTGCATGGGAATTTTAGTCTTATAGGGCATCCTGTCCACTTCTGTAACTCCTATATGCTTTTTTGAATGAATCAGCCTAGATGATAATATTCTAGCTTGGATAAGAGTTCAAACCTGACCTAAGAAGCTTTTAGTTTGGTAAATTCAAACCCAAAGCATATTACTAAGATTCTTAGCCTAACTCATTGTCATGAATCCCAAACAAACTACTCTCTCACTTGAGTTGCATACCTCAACCTCCGAATTTGATGGTATATGACGATGTAGATTTTCATTAACCTCTAGGATAACATGCGGTTATTGAATCCACGAAAGCTGAGCTAGTCGATGCTCCCCACTTAGCTGAACATAGAATAGACATTAAAAAAATTGAGGTAGAAAAAAAATTCTAGTTGTCATAAAATTTCATACCAACCAAGATACTCAACACCTTAATAAAAAACATAGGTTTAATCAAAATTAAAAGATTTTCTTTTCATTTTTGAGAAATACTAAGGTCTCAAAGCCCTCTAGTTTGCCACTACCAAAAATCCTTCGCTGATTTTAGCATCAAATGATCCTTGGGTAAGGTAAACCATAGTATCCTTCCTTTTCTGCCCTCTTTTACTTATTGTAGGCTTCGTTGCTGGCTTCACCAATTTCTCCATCCATGATGATGCTAGTCATTAGTCTCACGGGTTTTTCTCTTTTTCTGATTTTAAAATCAACTTTTTGTTACTGTTCAAATATGCCACCGCATATGGCCTGCATTACTACTCATGATGATCAATCCACTTGTTTGACAGCTATAGACATCAAGTGCTTCCTCTTATGCTCTATGATTTCCTGAATCTTTTTTTATATCTAGCAACCCACGGCCCCTGTTGAGGACCCATCTTTGACACTGTTTCTTCTTACAACCAGTCTATGCTTTTTGGTATGCACCATGTTTTCGTAAATAAATAAAGCTATACTTTTGTAAACGCAATATACGCAGCAGGATCCTTGAATCCAGTCCCGCTCACCGAATGAATCGCAGGTTTGAGACCTGACAGCTGCATAGAGGTCGTTGGACCTAATTAATAGAGAAGCTTTGCCAACCACTAATCAGTATCTAATCGCTGTAGAATTCTGAGACGACGCCTGGTTCATTGACGTACGGGGGTCACATTGTTTTGACGCTATTCCTTTGACGCTCAGCGCCTCTCCTGTTTTAAATTTTTATATTTTTTTCTCACGGAGTGCATCCCGTGATGGAGATTGCGTTCCCATTTGCGAACTTTTTGTCTCTTTGTTTGGCAGTTTGCGGCTTCGAATTGGTGCAAGCCACTTGAATAGCATCGCTCCAACCTAGAGGTGGACCTTTTTACACTAAATTAAACAAATGTAATTTAGCAAAGAATGAAACTTAATTTAATTATGATTCCCTAACTTCGGCCATTCGGTTCTCTTTATTTATTTATTTTTTAACCTAAATGAAAGTTTATAGCAGTTAAAAAATGAGAGAGATAAAGAAAATCGAATAGTCCATCCCTAAGAAGCCACACCAAAATTAGAGTTTATGTTTGCCACGCATCATTTAATAACTTTTCGATTTTATTAATTTTAATAGAATTTTTGACTCTGATAACATAGTAGCATCCGTGCAATATATGGATGTATAACTAGTTTTAGCCGAAGCTAGGTAGTGGTCCCTCATTAAATCAATGGTTTTGGATGGCATGCCCAACTGACAAAAGCCGTTGGATGTACTTAAAAGAAGAACTTATCATATGCTGATATTGCATCCATGAAGAAATGTTACTTGCGGAAACTATAAGCATCATATAGTTTTCAACGTTAACGTCAAGGAAGCGCTAAACCACCACTGCGTCTAAGCTTCTTGTTGGGGGGTAAAATCGTTATTGCATTGATATCCGTGCAAGGCGGCTAAGGCTGACCTCCTCCCGGCTTCCGTAGCTCGGCCTCTTCCGGGCTTCCGTAGCTCGGCCTCCTCCGAGCTTCCTAGCTCGGCCTCCTCCGGGCTTCCGTAGCTCGGCCCCCTTCGAGCTTCCGTAGCTCGGCCCCCTTTCGAGCTTCCCTAGCTCGGCCTCCTCCGGGCTTCCGTAGCTCGGCCTCCCCCGGGCTTCCCTAGCTCGGCCTCCTCCGGGCTTCCGTAGCTCGGCCTCCTCCGGGCTTCCCTAGCTCGGCCTCCCCCGGGCTTCCGTAGCTCGGCCTCCTCCGGGCTTTCGTAGCTTGGCCTCCCCCGGGCTTCCCTAGCTCGGCCTCCTCCGGGCTTCCCTAGCTCGGCCTCCTCCGGGCTTCCGTAGCTCGGCCTCCTCC